>WTSP01003665.1:22659-55270 GCA_025331215.1 Actenoides lindsayi | reverse complement strand
AGGGAAAAAGGGAAAAAGGGAAAAAGGGAAAAAGGGAAAAAGGGAAAAAGGGAAAAAGGGAAAAAGGGAAAAAGGGAGAGAAATTGAATTCTGAAGATTTTCTGCTTTAATTGTCTTAAAAAGACCTTACAAAGACCTTTGAGATGAGAGTTTAATATATTTCTGTTGATAAGGATGCGTTGATTCTATTAAATACTCTCATGACTCTCTATTATTAAATGCTCTAAAGTGTTGAATACACAATTTATTCCATTTTTCTTCCTGGATTTCTTTTACTAACCTGTACTATTCCCCACTTGTCCCTCTCCTGAAGTCCTTGTCCCTCTCCATTCCACGGCATTAGCTATAGAGTACCCATTTTATACCAAGTAAAGGACAGCTCCAGGGAAAGTTGTTAAGGCAACACCATTGCCACCAGTTACAAAACTTGGGCCCACCATTTCCAGCTATGACTCATGAATATTTCACACGAGTATCTTGACAAAAGGCCAAATTGCCTTGGTTGGCAGGGTAAGTCTGTGGGCACTGGGTGCACAAACACAAGCTGTGAAAATAAAAAGGAATAATTTGGCATCTGTTGCATATATTAGGCAGTGTTTGGAGCAGCACTCGCTGGCAGGGGCTTCCAAACCTGCCATGCAGTGACGCACGCTCGTGCAGGGAGATGGTTGAAAAGTGTGCTGCTGACTTTTAGGAATGAGTCTGGTGAATATGAAACAGCTTCTGCACGTCCCAGTGCTGCTGCCTGGAATGAACACTGCACAGCCAGATCCCTCTGAATTATCTTAGCAGAGGCTTCTGCACGTTATCCTGAGGATGCAAACTTCCCTGGACTAAGAGGAAATTTTTAGTGCATGGCTAGTGGCAGTACAAGGCACTGGTTATCCTCTCTGCTCCCCAAGAGTGATCTGCTTGACAACCAGAGAAAAGAAGAGAGAAGGAACATGTTGCCAACCCAGTATATTCAGCAAGCCGTGAGGAAATGAGGTGGTTACTGGGAAACTGTTTCACCCCCTGTTGACCCCGCTGTCACTACTGAGGGATAGGTTTTATCCAGAATCTATTCCACATCTCTATCCAACTCACTGGGTAACAGGTTATGGTCAGATACCGATCCAGGACAGGAATATGTCACCCTATGACATTCAGACAAGGAAATGACATTGGTATGTGATGGAAAAAAAAAACCCAGCATCCTGGCGAATTACTTACTCTGGGGATGATTCCGGGGTTAAATTAGACATCTCCTCTGGTGTAGGTACTGCCCATGCACGCACAGCCAAAGAGAGGGAGGGACAAAAGAAATTGGTGATTCAGTACACCTTCCATTTTCTGCTGTACGCCAATGAAACAGTTCTGGCTTTACACCCTCTCGCGTTTGCCCGCTGCCTCTGCAGACCAGTTCTGACATTTGAACATCCCTCGTACGTCTCTGGACGGTGAGCTTTCCAAGGCTCACCCTTCCCTTCCTTAAACCATGAGGAAACCTTGCGCTGGCTCCAGTGGTTTCCAGTTCAGCCCCAAACACCTTGCCAATTTCATTGCTTTTCAGTTGCTTCTCAATTGCTTCCAAGCCCCGTTGGATGCAGCTCAGCCACTGCTGGAATTCTCCGCAGTTCTCTGACCATCTCAGAGGCAACGTCCCCGACCACCACAGTTCAAAACCGAACTCCTCCGTGGCTGCCATCCTCCTTTCCCAAGGGATCACATCCCAGCACCCTGTAAAAGCCCTGGCTGCTGGGGTGGCTGCTGCTGACATCTGAGGAGAACGCATGTGACTTTGGGTGCCCTTTGCCTGAACGCAAAAAGCCACCTGGAGCTCGGAGAAGAAAATTTTTGCACATCTCAACACTCTAGAGACTCTGAAAACTGAAATAGGGCAGCAGATATGAAACCGCTGATTGTATTAAGGAGATTTTTTAGACCAATTATCAAAGAAGGTAAAAAAGGCATTAACCAAGATCAAACAAGCTGTGTTTCAGAAGGACCATTTCAGCCCACTGCCACTGGCTATCTCTTTTCAGCAGAAAGCTCAGCCCGTGGCTATGGAGAGGCAGTGGATACAGCCCTAGGGGAAACGGCAGAGCTCTGGGTGCACTGGCAAACTGAGTGGAGAAGCTGAAGATAAAATTTTCTTGTGTTCTAACAGCCACGACAGAGACAGAAAGAGCTGCATGGCCGGCCTGAGAAGAGGACTCAGGAGATGCTGTTGGAGCCAGTGCAGTGGCATGACAGAGCTTGCTCCCATGTGCCCTGGGTGAAGGCTGGCTGATGCCAGCACTCCCATTTTCGATACCAATGCTCAGTCCTTGGCACGTGCAATTTGCAGAGCCACAGGAGAGGTCCCAACTTGCTGCTGAACGTCTGCCCAACCGAGAACCACCCCGCGCGTCCGGGTGAGTACTCACCTTGCAATTTCCGGCGATGGAAGCGAGGAGACCCCAGGAAACTATTCTTGATGGAGTTGAGCCGTGTCCTCCATGGCATTCCTCCAATGCTGGGGCTGGATGGTGGTGTTGGGTTGGGTGTGCCTGCTGGGCTCTCCTTTGGCGTATGGACAGGTGTCCCCTTGGGGGTAGGGAGGGGACTTCCCCTTGGAGAGGGGTGAGGGGTGACCTGTATGATGGGGATAGATTTGGTGCTTGGGTCAGTACTAGAAGGGAGCAATCTAACAGGAGACATAGGGTTGGTCTGCACTTTAGGAACAGCCAGCTGTGGGTTAAAGCCGGCAGCGGGCGAGCGGCCCTGGGCATTCTGCACGGGGCTGTTCTGGGAAGAGGGAGCGCTGGTATTGCTGGCAGGGAGTGGGTTGGATTTAGTAGACTGGAGTGGTTTTTCGGCCAATTTGCTCTTGGATGGCAAAGTCTGCGTCTTTGGGTTGGGCTGAAGTGCTGGCTTTGGTTGGAGTACATGTCCAGGCCTGGAGGCGTTCCTACAAGCATCAGGGTCCAAGGAGACTTGGGGTCGGGGAGAGAAAGGGAGGTCGGAGGTCTGAGGGGGGATGAAGAACTTTCTGATAGGCTACGAGACAGACGCAGAGTGTCCATGCACATCAAAAACAGTGAAATACGCATAGAGCGGGCGAGCAGAGAAAGGAAAGTCAGAATAAAATCCATCCGAGTCACAAAGATGCACCATGTCACAAGGAGACACGAGAGATGAGGGTGAAGGGGTAGTGGGGGGGAGGGATTTTGCAAAGAAACGAAAACAAACAAACAAACAAAAAACAAAAAAAAAAAAAGACATGCAGTTAGCTGGGAACACAGCATCATCAACAACAGCAGCAGCGGCAGCAGCAAGAACAACAGTGTCATAAACAGGCTTCATCATATTAACCAACCACGTGTCAGCAAAGGAAAACAACGGAAAGAAAAGTAAAACAAAGTAATAAAAAAAAAAAATATAAAAAAAAAGCCAACAAAAACCAAACCAAAACCAACCAAAATGAGAGAAAGTAACCAAGAAAAAAAGAAGAGAGAAATGCCATCTCTCTGGGATTGTTCTGATTGCCCTGCAGTGAGAGAAGCACGATGCCGTAGGGAGGTGAGGAAAGGGAAGAAGAACCACTCAAGCCACAGACAAATTGAAATGTGCCAAGAATGGGACCACCTCTTTCAGCTCCAAGTGCCCAAACGCACACCCAGCAGAGAGATGAAAGCCCGGACAGGCGTGTGATACACACGGAGCGGTAGGTGATACACACGGGTTACTGCACACACCGGTCAGAACCTCTTTCCTTCCTCTTCACCCCTGACTCTGGCTAAATGCACACCCTGGGTGCAGCTACTCACTGGAAGAGGGATGCCACGTGGGCATCACCCGCTCTCCTCCCCTGGCCTGGGAGGTTGAACGGCTCAGGGCGGTCACTCGGAGGCTGCAGAGCACACACCACCATGAGAGAAACAGCAACTCGGGTTGGTGCTCGAGTTGCAGACAGCTACAGCAAAAAGCTTCAGAGAGGCCTGGCAAATTTGTTGATCTGGGAAGAGGCGAGACCTTCCCATCAGACTTTATGCTTCTCCTGCAACAATCCTCATGGCATGGAAGGACAGCTTGATAAGCACCATTTCCGTCATAAAGTCGCAGCAATATTTGCCATTAAGTCCCAAGTCTATGGGAGGGGGGTGGGGGGTATGGGGTGAGCCACTGTTTTGTATGACAGTTAGAAAAAGAAAAAGACAACTGAAGTTCATAATCCATCACTGAATTATCAAAATGGGATTATGAAGTTTGGTTTGGTTTGTTTTTTTCCCCAAACAAGAACATTTACATGTTAGAGGCATTTTGGGAAACCATTTGTATGTCGACAGCGAACAGCAAAACACAGACTTGGGAGGATAGAAGACTTTTAAAGGGATGTGGGCAAGCTAAAAATCACACTTAAAACAAAAGTCCTTACAAACACATTGCTGTTAACATCTTAGATTACAAGTACTGGCAGAACTGTAAAAATAGAAATTGCTACTCAAGATCTTTAGCTTTGCTCTGCACTCAGATTCTAGTTTCTATAAGTTATTAGCTATTACACATTATTTATCACCATTACAATTATTACCATCCATTCTTGAGACCTAAAAGCTGTCCAGACATACCATCTACACATAACAATGCCTCCAATCTCGAGCCTCAGGTAAGCACACTCACCAGTGAGTTTACTTCCTGGGCTTGATGGATTAGCACAATGTTTGCCATAGTTAAAAAATTTAAGGCTTAATTCTTAACACTGTTTGCATCAAATTTTTGTAACTACTTTAAAGAACTTCAGGTTAAGCCACCAAAATGGAAAGAAAATCTCTACATCAAAACATTTGAATTATTATTGGCATTGTAAAGTTAAATGAAAGTCTGCCATGTGGGTAAATTCTGATGACCGGTGAGAAAGGAAGGGGAAGAGATGAGGAAAGTGGTGAATTTATGGAGATCACTTTCAGCGTCTGACTATCAACCATTTCTAAATGATGCCAATGGACAGAAGTCAACGACTGTTGGTTGCAAACTTTTCCTTGCAATTTTGGTACCTTGTGTGTATGATGCTTTGAGAAACAAGTTTGAAAGAAATAAAGTCAAATTCATCTCCCACTTAAGTCATGAAGAATCTGAATGGGAACCCTTAATTATGGCATTTTTAATAATGAAATAAAGAACAAGGTTAGGTCTATATTTCGGCTGGTGCAATGGGGAACACCATTAGCAAGATCTTACGAGATTTAAGAACTCTTTAGATGCCATCAAATTCAATTCCTCATAGAACTGAGACTAAGCAGCACATACAGTGAAATGTGTATTTGCTTTTTAAAGTATGTCCTCTTTCTATAATCTAAGGTGCATAGGTAAGGACGTTTTTAAAAAAAAAATACATGATTTTTATTCCAACATTTCCTTTTAAGCCTCAAATTTGATTTGCCTCACTATGATCTGCTAGTTGCTAAATCCCTTTGAAGACTATTTAATCAACTGCACTTTAAATAATAATGGTAAGTTACAGAAGCTATGGAAGAGATCTTGTCATCCTTATTCTTTGATGTAGTCCTACTGAAATGTCAGAAACTGATCCCAAGAGATCGATTGATGAGCTCAAGATCCAGGTTTGCTGCACTGGGTGCTTATTTTGTGCACAAATCTGTTTCCATGCTCTTTTTCAGCACATTTTGCAGTGGTGTAAGAGTTCTCAGCACTCTGTTTCATCCCACTGACATCCAGGGGTCCCAGTACAGAAACAAAGAAATGGACCCTGGTTCCTGGCATGTTAAGGATGCAGAGGAGACCACAAACACATTTACACCAGTTGCAAAACAGGGTAACAATTGATAGGAACCCACAATATGGTTTAGAAAATAGTTTAATCAAGGAAGGGGTTGGAAGCTCTAGGAGCCTATAAACTTACACCCAGCAGTGTGTCTTTATGCATAAGAATTACACATAATGTCACTGGGGAATTACCATTTAAAATACTTGGAATACTGATGTTTTCTTCAGATAGATTCATAGGTGTATCCATACCCCAACACATGGAATAGATCCATTCCCAGTGTGGGGTGGCAACTTCTCATGAAGTCATGGAAAAGATGTAGGAATCCTCACAAGACCCTGGGCCAGACGATTAGGTAACGGGTTGTCACAGCCCTACAGACTTCTTGATGAGGTCCTGACTCCCGGAAGGACTGCAGCCTTGAAGTGACTAAGCTGACCTTGTCAGACACCAGGAACACTCACTCTTACCTCAAAAGAAGTTGCCAAGGAGAGGGAGGCCTCTCTCACCACGCACAGAAACGGTGCTAACTTTGCAACAGAGGTATTAACAAGGATGTTTTGTATTAGCTGAGTATCACTATTAGTTGAGTATCAGTATTTAGCTGACTGCGTATTAAGGGCATGTGAATGTACCTTATGTATAGTGGTTTGAGTGTTCTTTTCTCACCCTAATTAGTCAGCTTCTTACTTTCCTTTTAAACTTGCCAGCCCTCAAATTTGTGTACTTTATTTTCTCTGCCTTTCTAAGAGAAGCTATTCTGAGGCAAACAGAATCCAGCTGGTTGTGACCGGCGTGGTTTGGTGCTCTACTGCGACCTCATTGAAGGTTGTTGTGAAATGGTTCCTGATACTTGGTCTGAAACCACACCATATCCAGGCCTCATCTGGATATAGCAGTGTTTAGTCACAGCAACATTATTCTATGTGCTTTTGAGACTGGAAAAGGGCAGGGGCACAGCGAGATCCCTGCTAACAGTGCAGGCAATGTGTCTAAGAAATCCTCTGCTTGCATGTGTAAAGAACGTTTCCCTCACCACCCATGAAAATTTCCAAGCTGTCAAGGAAAAACAAAACATCCCAGCTAAGAGCCACGGCTCTGCGGCAACAGATGTCGAAAAGCACCAAGCATGTGTGAGTGAACTGGACCAACAGATCTTGAAGCAGCACCACTTACCCTTGGACTGCTGAGCGGACTGGTGGAGAGCCCAGACGATGCTCCGCTGATTGATCGAGACCTGAATGGACACAATAAGGAAAACAGCCCTCAGAAAACTTGGACAAGGAAGAGCCCTGACCACCAGCCACCACAGGCACAGGCATGAAGTAAGGAGGAGGAGGGAGGCTGTCACTGGAAAAGCACAGGACTCTTGCCTTTCACTACCATCACATTTTTCAGCTGTCCCACCCTCAAACGAAAGAAATGCTGTTGCTCGGGGAGGACGTTATAATTCCTTTTCATTAAGGGAGTTGCTACCTTCCTTTTGTTCATCAAGCACACAGAAGCTTCTACATCTGACCTGTGCAAGCTGAACTGCCCCATTCAAAAAAGGACTGTCAAGACATTCATACTGGTGCGGAGAATTCTCTTCTGCACAGTGCTGGTGGACACAGAGTGAGACGTTCTGTCACGAGCAATATGGAAAAGCATCATGTGTACAAGGCATAAAGGTAGGGGAGTCTTCCAGGTGTTAGGAAAAACCCCAAGCCTCCATGGTGCAGGCACACGATTGTTCCCTATGTGATGACTTCCTCACTGAAATCAAGCTCACATTCCCTTAACCCTTTCCAGCTTCTCACTGATGGATTTCACATCTCTGCTCCCCAGTAAGATTTCCTGCTGTTGTATTAAACAATCCAGCTCCTCTCTACAGATAATGAGTACTGCTCTTGTTGATGACTTTATTAATATCAAGGTAACAGCCCAGGTGCCCTCAAAAAGAGGCCAGTCAAGGAAGAACAAGCTGTCCTTCTATTTGCTGAGAAGGTCACCTATACTGTAATGCTCTGAGGCTTTCTTAACTATAAGGAAAGTTGTCATGAAGACTGAAACATCTCATGGGAGAGGACTTGGCTAAGAAACTAGTTGTTCAGCAACCACCATGCAACAAGTCAATATATCAATCCTACCAGCGTTTCACCCATCTAAGAGCCATGAAAGCTATTACTTGCCCTCAGGTAACAAACATGAAAAGGTGAGATCCTGTAGATGCCTGGAAAACAGAGTGCAGGTGTGTATGTGCATATATGTGTCTATGCGTGTGTGTACACACACATACATATTTAGAATGGATATAGGTCAGATAGTTAATGTCTGCTTATATCTAGGAGAATATGAAACAAATTTAGACCATAGACTACCTCAGTTTACTCTCTTCTGCTGTTACAGATGAATAACAAAAAAAGAATCACTTTCTAAAATGGTCTCCCAGACACATATTACTAAATGATTTTGAGTACTAGAATTATTTAAAAATATGTGAACTGAAAAAGAGAAACTGTTTCCAAGGACAAAGCAAGCTACAGCTGAACACAACGACAGGTCCCCTTCTCTCTGTTTGTATCCCCTGCAGAAACTACTCACTGATGCTTTTCTTCCTATCTCGTTGCAGTTTGTCCGTAACAGTAAGTAGGTGAAACCCAAACGCCCAGTCTCAGCACGCTGTTTTGCCAGATTTAATACTAAATTTGCCCCGTGAAAAATCTGCGGTGCTCATTCTATGCAGAAACTCCCCACTTGGCTTTTTTTCTTGTACCCTGCTGCAATCCGCCCATCATAGTGCAGCAGTCAGAAACTAGAAGCTCAACCTTGGCATTCTTCCACCTAAATTTGTATCATTAGGATCTGGGGCACTCATAAAGGTTTATGCCAAGTAATTTTAGGGGGAGAAGCATCCGCTCAACTTTGGAAAGGCTATTTTCTGTGCCTCTCCTACAGCTGAGGTAGCTGAGTGCAACGCAGATGTGTCGTGCATATGGGAAGTCCATCTAATGAAAATCTCCCTTGTCATCAGGAAAAGCTTTTTCCAAACCACAAATTACAAGAAGAGCCTATAGATTATCCTGGGACAAATGTGGAAGGCATTTAGGTGCCCAGTGATGCCGTTAAACATCTACTTAGGAGTTGAACTCCCACTAGGAGATGTTCCCACCAACTCTGAACCATGGTGGGAACGTCCTCTCTGACACTCACCTGAATTCCAGGATACTCGATTAAAAGTTCCAATCTGCTATTTTCTGTTTGCAATCGTCTGTTTCCAACAGTCCTGAATTCTCCCCTCCTAACCCCAATGCCTATTTTTTTTTTTAACACGAATGATCACACGCATGGAGGGCAAAACCTGTCAGGCCCCTCCTCCCAACTCCCAGTTCCTTATTGGAAGCAATATTTGAAAAAGAGTTGTTGTGTACTGTGTTTTCATCCAGCCTAGGAGCCTGAGGTAGGGGACAGAAGAGAGAGTTAGTGTGAAATCCTCCTGGAAATGCATTCAGTAGCCACATGACTGCTATTGAACAAGCTTTATTTCTGCTGCCGATTGACATGCACAATACGTAAGAAGTAGGCCCTAGAGCAACTTTTAGTTTGTCCATGCTGGAAATTGTATATAGGAGCAGTGGAAGGAGTTTAAAGGGTTAATTTTAGGTGTTGGGGTGGATAGAGAGCTGTACATTTTCAGAACTTTTCCCCTTTACCAGGGAGTGCTGGTATAGGAGATGACACCCAGACTGAGGAGAAGATCTTCCTTGCATCTTCTTCATTTTAATAAACCTCCCATAATTTACCTTTACACATGGGACATGGTTCCCAAGCTGGCTATAAACACTCAGTACAGTGGCAGGTTCTATCCTCCAGTACAAAAAGACTTCCAAACGAAAATGACAGATTTGTCCCTCCCATCAAGTTCATCTTAGCTGGAAAACGCTAGAATTTCCTTTTTTTTTAAGAAAACCCCACATGCACTGCTCCTGTATCTCAGAGTCAGGTGGACAAAACTGGGCCAGGGCCAAAAGAAAGTCACGAAAACTGTGCACTGTGCTGAAATTCTGTAATGAAAGAACAGAGAGAATTTACATTTTTGTCCCTCTCACCAGAAAATGAAAGTATGAGGCCCTGCAGGCAGCACATCAGTACAGACCCTGGATTATTTTACGTGTAGAATGAGGAGAAAAACATGACATCACCTTATCTCTCTGGCTCTGAACTACGCTTATTTAGTGGGAAACACCTATTAGCGAGTAACCTCCTACGAGTCTCTACAGACAATAAATGTCATTGGCAGTCTTAAGCCTGCAATTATTCCAATAACTTACTACGAAATGCAACAACCTAAGAAACTACGAGCACTGTGTGTGACTCCCTTCACTCCGTGTTCTCCATCGCTCTACGCTTGGGCACTAACTCCATGGAAGCCATCAAAAAGCTGTTGAAAATACAGGCGGAAGAGTTAACGCAGCTGCTCAGATAAAGAGCATCCCCTCAACCACCACTGCCTGAGAAGAGACTCTTGAGTCCCTTCCAAAGTGACGTCGTTGCTTTGCCAAGCCTGGAGGGAAGGAGGAATTAGAAACAACCCGTAAGAGAGCCAGTCCCAAGGTTTAGGAGGGGGTTGATGTAGAAGGCACTCTGAGCATAGGGTGGGCCCTGAGACCATTGCAGCCTATTCCTCCCATCTCATAGACTGACAATAATCTGGAGACGTCTGAGCTATGAAAGAGAGAGGCCAAGGACTGAAACCAACCGTGCATCTGTGGGCTCTAGTTTGCAGAGGTGATGATTGTAGACCTTATTCAATCCATTTGATACTTCGAAGTATCAAAAAGTTAAAAGGTCTTTTGTTTCCAAGTAATTTATTACTCATTTTAGCCAGCTGCTGTCAAAGGGGAAGCCGGGTGAGGCCCAATTCATATCAGACCACTGGAATCCAGTTTCCAGCTGGTTTCAGAGAACAACAGAATTTCTTGAGAGCTGTAAGAGGCGAAGGGCTGAAGCCTCACACTGCTGAGGTGTAGGCAGAGAGAAACACAAGAAGGAGAAGCACTGGTGACCTGGTAACCACACTACACACAGAGCCCATGTACAGAGCACCTCTCCATAGCCCTCCATGCAGATTAATTTTCAAGTGCTTTAAATGGTGCACCCACCAGTACGCACCAGTAGAGTGTAAAGGCTTTGCAGCCAGCATTAAACATTTGGGTCAGATTCACCATTCGTTTCTTCTTTGAATAACCATCTCACAGCAATTTTCCACACAGCCATAGGGGAGTCTGGTACCATGTTGCAGTCCCAGCAGAACTTGCTTTCATAGCACAGTTTTACCAGGGTGCTGAATACAGCCTCTTAGCTGGTCAAGCTGGAGCCATGCTTCCAAGAAAGAGAGCCTGCGGCATGCATGCAGCGTGCAGAAATGCATCACACTTGTGTCCCTGGGTGAAATGCCTTCGAAATTTGCGATCGGTTTGATTCCGTGGATAGTTTTGAAAGTCATTCCCAAAATAGCCAGCCAACCTTTTATTTGCTTCGAGCTTAAATTGGGTGGAATTTGATACTCCTCTTTGCTTGCTCGCTCAACTAAAACATTCTAAACTGTCTTTTCAGGGTATGAGACCCCTGAAAATGACCTGAATTAATATGCAGCAGGGGAGCAGTCAGGCATCATGTGTTACAACATTTCATCACTATTACTCTTGGGTGTCCAAAAGATACAAGCTGTGCTTCCTTGCTCCCTGATCTAGGGTGTATGAAGAGAATTCCTGTGATGCCCCACTGTCTTACAGTCCCAGCTGTGCAAATACTACTAACTTTGTAACAGCTCTTACTGGGAATAATTATACTTAAGGCAGAAGGTCTACTCGTGGTTAATAACTGCTTGTGAGATGAAGCCTTACAATGAGTACAGAGGAAGGACTGTAGGTGTTGGTAACACACCTCTTCTTCCTTTCAACACCACAGAGAGTGATGTTGAGCAGCACCACCTTCCTTAATGGGCCAATTATACTGAAGTTCCATTTAGAAACGGTTTAGAAAGAATTAATAAAAAGTAAAGCACGCTTACAAACATGAGAAGTAAATGCTACTGGTGCCTAATTAGCTGTCTCAATATGTGCCCTCTCAACAAGCTTTTGCTGTAGTCCGTAGTGATCTATTACAATGTTTTTATTAAATTATTTTTTTAATAAAATATTCTCTCCTTCTGTTAAGTATTTATAAATGGAACTTTAATTTGAAGCGTGACTACAATCCTAGTCGTACCTATATCCTCTTTATTGAAAATAAAGAGCTTTGAAGATAGAACTGTCTCTAGGGCCATCTGTTCACCTCTTAAGAGAACATATACTAAAAAGAGAGGGCATACCCAGCATTTTTTTAATAACACGGATGGGATTCAGGTTCATAGGAAAAAAAAGAAACAAAAAGAAAGAAAAAAAAGATAAATTAGGATCAAAATTAACTGGAGGATACCAAACAGATACAAAAAGGGCTACACAGAGAAGGGGGTTTCATTCCCAGAGGGTGTCCTGATACCTGCACAGCGTGTGAAGATAGTTCTCTGTGCCCACGGACATTGAAACATAGAGAAGAACAAAAGAACAACAACAAAAAAAAAAGGAACCCAAAAGGAAATTATATGGAGCATGACTCCAACAGAAAAGCAAACAAACACACACAAAAGCACCAAAAATGCTTCTTCCCACATCTCTCTCTCTCTCTCCCTGCCGTAAAGCCTCTCTCACTGAAGAGTATCAGCCTGTATTGTATTTGTAAAGTGCAAGTCAAAAGTTTCTCTACAAGATACAACAGGTCCCGCAACAGGAATAATCCAAAACTAGAGCTTACCCCAACGGATCAGCACTCGCCATCCTCGGAAAGGGAAAAGGAAGAGACAGGGAGAGAGAGAAAGAAAGAGAGAGGGATGTGGAGGCAGGTGGAGAGAAGAGTAGGAAAAGCAGAGTGAAATACTGTTCGGAGAACTGAACGATCATCATTATTGCCACCGGTGCCTACGTCTTCAGAGACCAGGAACACTAGGGGGACAGTTCCATTTACCAGAAAATAACTTTTGTCCTGCTCATCATACCATGGACACGTCCAACTTTGGCAACTGGGGAATACCGAGAGGGAGATACAAAGGGACATTCCCAGCCAAATCCCAATTAAAGCAATCAGCAGAGCAATGGGGTTCACACTTCACGCTGCATCTCTTTTCTGCCTCTTACGTAAGGCACAGTGACATCGGACTGTTATCAAGGCAATCGTTCTTTTTGTCCCCAGTTTGCTCAGGGTAGTGTCCCTCTGTCCCCCAAGCTGGCCTGGTAAGAAGTACTTTTTTTTTTTTTTTTGCCACGACTGAACTGTGAAACGTATTGGTTATTAAAGCATGCATTTCTGAGCCAGCTTGGGAGCCCAGGGTACAAGACTGTAGCTCAAGCTGTGAATCTGCTTTGATACTGGCTTATTAGTCATGATGGTCTTATAGTCAGGAATTCAGATTGGCTAGAACATACCAGCTCAGCAACCCGGCACTTATCTCTGTGGATGCCATCTTGTGCTCCAGGAGCTCATTTGTCATTTAAAATAAATTCAGTCTCTGGGTCTTAAAGGTTGCAAAGAAAATCTTTCCAATGTGAATGGAGAATGAATCAACGCTGTGCCTGAAAAGAGCCTGAAACAGCAGCTCTAAAAGCAGAATGAATCTCTGGCACGTTGACTTTGAAGCCTGGTGACAACCAAAAACTTCAGTATTCTTAATTTTCCTCCACTAACCAAAGCATTCAAAAATCAAGAACAGTCAGGTTATTAAGCTTTCAGAGGTGCAGGTAAGCAAACTCAGGGAAGCATCACCACCTTTCCACATCAACAAAGATTAGAAATAAAAAATAAAAATCTGGTGTTATTAAGCCAAATTATTTTCAAGTTGGATGCAACGCTTTTTTTCTTCTCTGTCTCCTTCCCTCTCTCATTCTCTCCATTTTCAATAACAGGCTCCCAAGCTGCCAGAGCTACTTCTGGCTAGTGAGGAAAATCCATTCTCCACAAGACGGTCACCAACAGAAATGCCAAATTTAATATACGCCCAGTAGATTTCACAGTTTACTGCTCAGTGCAACTAGCCATGCTTCTGGTTACATCAACATTGCAAACGCCGGGCTGGGCAACACAAGGCAGCTTTGAGAAAAGCCAAAATTAAACCCGAGTTTGAATAGAAAGAAAAAAGTTGTTTGTGCTACGCATCCGTAGAGAAGTGGAAAGAAGCATTACAGTAAGTTCTTCTTCATGTGTTTGAGTGACACTCCGCTTGTGTTTTGGCCTGGAGTGCAAATTTGGGTGAGATCTAATTCATATAGATACAAATGCATATATGTGCATATATTTAGGGACAAAGGCTGTCCTCAATTGTACCTGTACAAATCTATCTACAGCGATGTAACTGAGAAGAGCAAATTGACACCCATTGTATAGCGGAACGTGTGTGTCTATTTACACAGAAAATACACCCAATATTCACACATGCAGAATATTCAGCTGTAAATAGAATGGGTGCAAGAAGGTTGATTCATTTTTCTTTCAAGTCATTTTCCCAACAGGGAAGGCACCGAAGAGGTTAACAAAGAGAATGGAAAGCAAATTGACAATAGGGAAAAGGAAAAGGAAAAGGGGAATGAGGTTTAAAAAAAAAATAAATGAACAATCCCAGGACACAATAGACCCAGAAGCGCAGACATGTGCATTCCCTACAGTACTGAAGCAAGTGAACTACGGAGCTGCAGCAACCCAGATACAGAAGAAGAGAAGCACTGAAAGGGAGGGTGGGGGGGGGGAGGGGAAAGAGAAAGTCAGAAAGAAAAAGAAAAAAAAGAAAAAGAAAGGGACAGTGGCCTCAGCTACTAAGACAACCATGTGCATCTAGAGGGAAGGGACCCTTAAAGATGCAGTATTCCTTTAAAAAAGACATTATAAAGTTGGATAATTAAACACTGGCCAAAAATTGAATGGCCACCATGATTAGCTGGCCCCATTTTGCTGGGGTTCTCTTTGCTGTCTATCCCTTCATGCGGCTGTGCGCAGATCCAGAATCCAGGTCCTCTCACTTCCCCACCACTGAGGTCCTTCTTCCTAACTCTGTGGAGTGGGAGGGAGGTGTGACCACAGCGAATGGGATCCTCCCAAAATCAGCCTGCTCCTTCACTGAGAAGGACCCTGGGTGGTCCTTGGGCAGTGCTCCAACCTTCTCCTCCTGTACTCTGAAGAACATCACCGTTGAGAGGGAACACAACATGCCCATGGCTACTTAAGAAACTCCCCCAGTGGTTACTGGTCATTTCCTCTGCTCCTCACACAGCTGTAGCAGCTGCTACAGAAGGACAGAGGGACAACGAATCGTGCTGGAAGCATCTGTTGAAAGACCCTCCTCCTGCCACAGACAGCATTCCTGTACTTCTCTTACTGGACCTGCCTTCTAGTTACTGTGGAGAAGCTCATCTTCTGATGTTTCAGAGTTAACTTTTAAAGCAAGAAGTGCCACACGTTGAAAAACAAAACCTATGTATAGGGGGAATCAGAGAGAGGAACAGGGATGTCCATGTCTATGGTAACAGCTGGGGAAAGCCAAGCCACTAAAGGCTGCATAACCACTACTTCTTCATGGCCATGAACGTAGAGGTTTCTAACAGTTCGGGTCCAACCCTCGTTCCTATTTTGGCACCTTAAAGAGGGTGCTTCACACAGTATGTGAGGCACAACCTCTCCTGCAGATGCACGATGCTCTTCACTGTGGCAGGTTCAAGACTCAAAACACTGCCCACAAAGGACTGCCTCAGCCTGCAAAAGCCAAAACAGGGGCTGTCCCTCACACTGGCTTCTATGAAATGGGGAAATGGAAAGAAGAGTGGGGTACAAAGTCCGTAGGTTCCTTTAGGAACCCACTACTTCCCCATTTTTTAATCATACAGCACTCTCTTAAGCTTTGGGTAAGCTAAATGCTTGTCCAAAATGTATACGGACTACATTTTGATGAAGAATTATCCATTGGGATGCCAGTTTTTACCATGAGAGAAAAATTCCTCTTCCTCTGAGACTTAACTTTCAGGAACAACATGTCCACTAAGAACCTCCCCAAAAGTCGAAGCGTTTTTTTTGTTCATGGACTCACATGAGTCCACTTAAACTCCCTAAATGTGGTGGCCTGCATGTCTTCCATTGTGCCTCTGTTCACAAGGGTTGGGAGTCACCCTTTTAGTTATTCTTCGCTGTCACTCGAACTGCTAGGATTGGAGTCACCCTCCAAAAGCTCTGCCTTCAACGGTCTTCTCTTGTGTTCTCTGGTGCAGGCAGGGTAGTCTGAAGGAGTTTGTATCTTACCTACAGGCACTTCATATTTTGCTCTGTCCAACACGATTTCCAAAGTTTCCTACCATTCTGTCACTGACTCGGTCGTGCTGCTGTTTCTAGTGCTGGGAGTGGAGCACTCTGGGCTTTCCTAGTGTTTTAAATTCCAGCCCTTCCCAAAGCAGTCTTAGCAACTAAGGCTTCTACCCGGGGCATCCTCACTCATGGCAGAACTGAACCAGAAGTAGCAGCGGGATGAAATTTTACTGGGGAAAACCTTGGTACAGTCACAGGCTGCACTGGGGATAGCCTCAAATGAATGGTACTGCACAAAAATATGCGTGGTGTGGGGCTGTAAATATCCCACCCTCTTTGTTGCTCTCTCAAGAGAGAACAGAGCTCTGTCCCCACACGGAGAAGGTAAGTACTGCATCTTTAAGGTCTCAGCAGTGAGGTAGAGGAGAGGAACATATTGTCAGTGTTTATACCTTTCTTCTTTGTTGAATTTGGGATTGGCTTCAGAGATATCCAGGCTTTTACTGAACATTGTTTTACTATGGCAGGAACAAAGCGAGAAAACAGAGTTACTAGTGTGGACATTTATAAAAAGAGAGTCACCTGCAGCAATGCTGGACACCCAGCCCCCCAACCCCTCCTCCCCTTTTTAAGCAATGCTCTGAAAAAATCTTTCTTTTACTCGTCAACTATGGCCCAAGCCTGCACAGTGCTGAAGTTCATTATCTCCCCCTGACTTCTGAGGTCTAAGATGACTTCCCCCATACCTACTTGTAAACCCTGACCTCCTTTACCCAACTGAAAACGCAGGCACCACCTACTTTGTCAGGTTGTCCAGGGAAAACAGAACACGCCTGAGGGCACAAAGTGCAAAGCACTCAAACGTTCCTCAGACTTTTCTAGAAGACCTCAACACTAAGCACGATCTGGGAAAAGGTTAAAATCAGACCACAGAGCCTCTGAGAGGAACAGCAATCCATGTGGCAGTCTGATTTGTAGGGTCCATTACCACTTACTCCTAACGCTCTTCCCTATACTCAGTGTATAGAGAAATCTCCTTTATCATCTCGGGTCTGAATCCCCAAAGCTTAGAAGCAAAATTCCCTGTGCTTTGCTGAAGGGGTGGCTCTCTGTAACATATTTCACTGGTAATATGCTTCACTGTTTCACAGAACACTGCTCCCTAATGTTAGCTGATCTTTCATGCAAGCTATCCACTTTAGCAACCAGAAGAAAATGAATAGTTAATGAGGCCCATTTTAGAACAGTTTTTGGACTCGCGCAGCAGAGCTGCTGAAAATTTCTGGCATATCCCCAAGGGATTCTAGCTCCCAAGGAATTATTCCCAGTCTGCGTGATTTTAGCACAAGGGACAAATTAGCTGGTGTTAAACTAAGCTCAGAACCTACCTCTTGTCTTCTGACATTTCAATGAAATACCAGATAGCCTGAGACGTGTGGATACCACAACAGCAGAAGCAATTAAGATACAATTTTGACCCCGTTTAGTCGACAACTAGCAGGGGAAACCAAGAATTAACAACCCTTAGTCACCAGCTTTAGGGTGGCTGGTGTTTGTGCATGTGAAGAAAGGCCCAGTGCAGAACGCTCGGAGAGGTCAGCACAACAATTTCAAGGTGTCTGAAGCTCCTCAAGCAGCCTTTGTGCTGAGTTGCCCTCCTCCCGATAAGGATAACAACAGTTTTGGATAACAAAACTAAGGCACTGAAGGACTGTGTTTTTCACTTAACGCTTTCTCAGCCCGTAGGGTTGAAGGCTGCCACGTTTCAAACCTCAGTGGAAAGATATGCCCTTAAACAAGCCAAGAGCAGCCACTTGGAGGGTCCCCATGTGGTTACCAAAAGCACAGCTCATCATGCAGACACAGAAACCAGAGGTGATAACCCTTTTATGCAAGCAAACATCTGTTTACTACTGGGAACGAGGACAATAGGAGTAAACCACAAGACACATGGGTGTGTTCTGCCCACTGGTTGGATGAGTATCTCTGCCAGCTCATGAAAGCAGCAATGGCTCTGTGTCTCTGGATGGTTACACAAGTCATCCGTGCCTAAACAGGAGACCTGTTTCCATGGTCCACCTCCCTGTCTTCCTCATACTGTAGGATAAAGCCACTGAATAGCCATCTGTAGAGACCAGAAACTGTCCTTCTTAAAAAAAAAAAATCACCCACCCCTGGGATCTAAGCCCTGCTGCTGTAAAATCCACTGTGAGTGGGTCATTTCATGGGGCAGAACACTCGACTAGCCGTTAAAAATCCCCCACTCCTGGTGGAAGGCACTCGGCGTTGTGTTACTGGCTCTTCTGGCAGATGGTGCCCCCTCAGCAATGCATCGTCCCCAGACAACCCCCATGGAGCGGGGCTCGTTAACGAAGCCAGTTCACGTTATAAATGACTGTGCTGCCAGCAACACAAAATGTGCCGTTGTCATCCGTGGATGTGGATGGTATGAATCATGGAAGCTCGCACGCGGAGGAAAAGAACATCTTCCCTTTAACCCCTTCCAAAACAAGCGCTGCCGAGCCCATCATCATCAGTCACGGTCTTTTTACATCCCTTTCTTCATCCTTAATCACACCTTTATGTCCAGCCCTGATCTGTGGAGGCATTGCCCTGTATCTCTTTTGTGCCTGGCAGGTTTCGCTTTCTCCTTAAGCCGAAGTCCTTCTTCACTGATAACGTAGCCTGGATACATCTCTGCTCTGAACTCATCTCAGACCCGATTTCAATTTTTTTCCTCACGTGCAGAATTTAGCGAGACCTTTAAAAGCAAAGGAAATACTCCAGATAGCCAGACACAGCTTTGCCTCCCCGGACTTTTGAATCCAGAGTCAAAGCTGAGAGCTCTTCAGCTCTCAGAAAACTTTGGGATCAACCTAGCACCTCCTGTTTGTTCCACCTGGTTGGACACTTACTGTAAAGAGCTGAAGAGTGCTGCGACTCACAGGCTGAGGGAAAGGGAGTCACCCCTGCCTGGCTCTGGGAGCTTCATGGCCCATGTGCCTACCAGGTATCAGATTAAACCCTGCAAACTGAATCAGGAGCGAGCAACAGTTTGCTAGTGTTGCGTTCATCCTCACCACTTTGTGGCCCGTGAGGAACACTGAGCACACTCTGTCCTGAACATTTCTTTCCCCGAGACCTCCCATCAAAGCAAACCACATGTTCGAGACAGGCTTCCAACCTACGCTACCATGAGAAATCTTTATGGCAGTGTAGCTCAAGGCCACACATCTAGTCTGAAATAAGTCCTAGCACATTCTGGAAATCACCACCTTTTCCTCACTGGAGACAGAACTGTAACAGCTGCCAGCAAAGCTTTCCAGCAATTCTAGGGGCCTCTGGACATGAAATTATTTCACGCTCTTCACCCAGTTCTCAGTCAGCAAAGGGGATTTCTGGGCACAGCAGGCTCTTTTTGAGCAGATCTTAACAGCTGAACAAAAAACCTCATGTCATAAAGCTGAAATGGAAGTTACAGCATCATCATCAGCATCATCCTGTGTATATGTGAAGCGTTCTTTTATCTTGATTTATGCAAGTGTGAATCCAAATGCATGTGCTTCCCTTAGGCTCGTCATAGGGACCGAGGAAGCCACTTCCATGGTACATACAACTGAACTTCCACAGTTCACTTACTCTCCCAGAAACTTTCTTGAGGAGACACCATTTTCCTCTCCTGTTTCTCCACAAGACTGTCACTTTCTTTGGTAGAAAAGAGGCAAAATTACACATATTCCATCACTTTACAGGCATGTGGTAATTTATGTGGGTCAGATGCATGCTGGCTCTGACAGCACATTTTAGAAGCATCTCCAGATGCCTGGATAGGGCTTTCCAGATTCCAGCAGTTCTGATGACATGAAGGGTGGGATTCATCTCATTTAACTTTGGGTGCCCAAAAGCTAGGCACCTAATTCAAGACAGTCACCTAGATTCCTGCTGTGGGCTATGGAGACTGAGAGGAACAACCAGAGGGTAATTCATCCCATCTAAGATTGTTGGAACAGAGGCCATATGTATCTGAGACCTTCCACAACCCTTGTCTGTCCCCACTGCCTGGAGTGACAGCCTGTATCACAAGCTTAGACTGAAAGCCTATGCTCTTGACAATTCAAAAGAGGTGAGATGGATCTTGCCCCGAGGACGTGGTGGTTTCCTAAGCAACAGCTGCAAGCGAACAGAACCCTCAAGCCCCTGGCAGGACTTCTGGTCCAGTGTGCACAAGCGCTGCTGGCTGCCACACCACGTTGCCAACGTGCTTGGGAGCTGTAACGAGCACTGGCGCGAAGAGAAAAGCTCCACAGCTCCTCTGGATGCAGAACATAAAAAGGGGGTAGCAAACCCAGACAGGCAGGACTCCTGGGTAAAGGAGAGACCCACCTCTGTCCATGTTGTGCCATTTCAATAGCTCTGCGAGCAGGGACTGGGGAGCCGCCATCTGTCACACTGAGAACCTCCATCGACTTCCTTTCTGGCCGCCGCTTCCCATGCCTGTTCAGCATTGGGGAGTCCACACGCTTCCTGGGGGGATCTTTATGAAAAGAAAAGGCTGTCAGCTCAATTCGGCCGTGACTTACCTCACACGGGTTGCTCAAACCCCCTCTCTCTCTCTCTCAACGCTCTCTCTCTTACACCTCCCCTACACAGACGGGCATCTTCGTGATGGAGGTGAACATTCACGGCCTCTCCCCGCTCCCAAACATGCCAACTTCCAAGACCTGAGTTGTGCTCCACCCCCACATACGAGCTCTGAACATACAAGCGCTGGGAACTAACGGTGCCACTATGGCACAGCTTCCAGAAATGACCTTACCAAGCTGGTAACAGCAGTGACAAGATGTCAACATGGGCTACAGCAATAGCTGGTAGCCACAGCAGAAGCCATCGAGGGATCCTGGAGATGTACCCAGGTTGCCAGAGCTTGCCTTCAGTGTCCCTACCAGCTAGATCAAGTGTGACATAGAGACATGAGTATGCTCTGAACTCAGAATTGCATTCTTCTCTGAAAACATACCCTTTTTTTTCTCCATCTTTAAGACTCGATTCCAGGTTTTCCCTGCTGCTTTATACTTTTTCCTCCTTCAGCATTACAAATTAAATGTACTTGGCTACCTGAGACGAATCTCCACTGAGAGCTACTAAAATCTACCTCAGAGGTCCTCATACTGCATCTACTGCTACAGTAACTGAAGTGCTTTACACTTTTTATTGTGTAACATTTCCATGAGATATTGAAGTGCTACTTTCACTATGCAGGGTGAAAACTGAGGTATAAGAATGAGATATTTAGAGACAACTCATTCCTAAAGGTGCAGACGAACATTTACTGAGGCTCTGAGGAGCACCTAAATTGCTCTGAAAGGAGTGTTGAGATACCAAACTGCATCGCAGAAGGTGACTTGCCAAACCATGGTGAAGCAAGGAACCAAACGCAGAGCTGCTGAGATGTTTTATTACTAACATCTCTCATGGCTTCAAAACAGTAAAAAGGAGGAAGGCAGGAAAAAATACAGAAGGATTTTCTTTTCTTTGGTTGGGCTCTTTCAGTTTCTTGCCTCTATATATAGAGACATCATGAATTTTTGTGGAGAGTGACCACTTGTAAGAAAAGGGTAGGTTTAGACTGGACATTAGGGAAAAAATTTTCACAGAAAGAATAATCAGACACAGGAACAGGCTACCCAGGGAGGGGGTTGAGTCACCATCCCTGGATGTGTTTAAGGGTTGTTTAGACATGGTTTTGAGAGACATGGTTTAGGGGTGAACTTTGTAGAGTAGGGTTAATGGTTGGACTTGATGATCCCAAGGGTCTTTTCCAACCTGAATGATACTATGATACTATGAAACAGCATCCTTCAGCCCTGCAGTTTGTGCCCAACCCCTAAGGCTTCTTCCTCTGCCAGGACTCCTTTGTAAAACCAGAAACACCACATTTGACAGTTCTACCTCTACTGCCTAGTCTGATGCTATTATTTTTATTATCCTGCCTTCCTCACACCCCCATGAACTTGCTTGTTTCTTCTCTCTCTCACATCATGCTCTTTAGAACAAGATCTCTTTAAGGCGAGGCTTGTTCTTGAAACAATAAGCATGAGCAAAGACAGCTCAGATGCAAATGGGCTAGTGATAACAACTGACCCCATTACTGTGCAACCCAAGTATTCTTTGTATTAATGGTAATGTTCCTGTTAAAATTTAATTAGAAATAGAGCAGTTGTATCTGTATCATTTCAAACTATGTCCAGTAATAAAAAGGTAGTACAAAATACTAGTAGGGGCAATGACCTCTAGATTAGGAAAAAACATAGAGTGCATAAAGTCGAGGGAAAAACAAAGGGAGATAAAGCTAATAAAGCATTTTTACTGGGTGACTTCAGCTGCTCACGTGGTCAAAAGTAACCTGGGACAAGGTTTAGGCATTTCAAACTCCTGCTTCTTCAACTGAGTTCAAAGGATGCAAAAGGCTTGAACCCCCAGGAGAACTGCTGGTATCGGACTAGATACTGAGCAACACACACATGACAACAACGTAATTACATCTGGTATCAACAACAGAGAGTTGATACAGGTTTTGCAGAGGGATGTCAGGCATTAGAAAGGAAGGTGGAAAACCACAGTTTAAAAGAAAAGAAAAAGAAGGAAGATGAAGAAAGCAGCTAATGTCAAAAGAACAGAGATGAGTAAGCTCAGACTGCATCAATGTTAGTTAATAATAGAGTCTAAACAAGAAAGATGGAAAAAGGGAAGAAAAAAGCTTTATGAACAGGTATTTTAAAAGGCAATTTGATCCAAGCATGTTCAAACCAGAAGCAAATGTAAATTCAGCTGAGTGACACTTGCAGAAGTGACAGGCCAAATATAAGGTGGATGTTAAAATACAGTGAGGAAGAAATCTGAAGAGGAATCAGCTACAGACTTGAATAACAGTGCTTTGTACATCCATGGGAAGAAGAAAGCTTGAGAGAAGGACAGTAGCCAGAGGGACCATGAGGGAATCAAACGAACAATTAAGGAGGAGAAGGACAAAAGGACAGCACTAACAAGCTAAATGGTTCTTTTGTATCAGCCCCTGCTGTGCAAGATGCTGGAAGATACTGATTTCCAATCTATATTTTAAAATATCAAAGAGAGAGACAGAGCAAAAAGAGAAGGTGGTGAAACACACCTATAAATTCAATAACAATTCACAAGAACTTGATGGAAAATACACCCAGAAGCTTGTATGAATGTGGTTGAGCTTCTGAGTGAAGGTATTTGATTCCTCTTTAAAATCGGCTACAATTCTACACTACACATGGCCAAGGGTAGCAAGGATTGTACATGTTTATGAAAAGGGTCTGAGTAGAAAACAGTAGAGCACTGAATCTGTCACTGTTGCCAAGATACTAAAGAAATAGTTAAACGCACAGCCATCCTGCCATAAAGATTGAAGTGGTGTCATCTAGAAGCAGCAGAAGATTTTGCAGAAGCACAGGAATTAAATACAGGAAAACCTCCAGTATTTACCCTTCTTGGTTCTCTGAAAATATTCCACACAGGGAAATAAAACCAAGTCTTAGTTGGGATCTGTGATAGCTTTGAGGATGCATTTTCCTTTAATTTTGCATCAGAAAAATGAAGCCATTGCTAAGGGTTTTTAGAGGAAGAGAGAATCATGCAGGTAATGATCCAATTACAGAGCATTCACCTGGAAGGTGGGAAAAGAAGGGTCACCTTCAGAGTTTGGATGAGGCACCTATATCCTATATGGCTCTTCTGGCCCAATCCTCATTCTCTGGTTTATTAAGAAACTCCACCCCAAAAAAAGCGTTTTCCTCAAGGAGACACTGAATCATAGAAGGTTGGAAGGGACCTCAAGGATCATCTAGTCCAACCTTTTCAGGTAAACTATATATATATATATATAGTTTAAATGAGATGGCTCAGGACCCTGTCAAGCTGAGTCTTGTCCAGTGTAGGGGAATCCACCACTCCCCTTGGGAGATTATTCCAATGTCTAATTGTTGTCATGGTGAAAAGTTTTCTTCTGGAGTCCAATTGGAATCTCCCCAGGAGTAACTTGTAACCGTTGCCCCATGTCTTTTCCATGTGACTCCTTGTGAAAAGGAAATTTCCATCTTCTTGGCAGCCACCTTTTATGTACTGGGACATGGTAATAAGGTCTCCCCTAAACCTTCTCTTCTCAAGGCTGAGCAAACACAATTTTCTCATCCTTTCTTCATACGGCAGGTCTTCCAGTCCTCTGATCATCCTCATGGCCCTTCTCTGGACCCTCTCCAGCCTGTCCACATCTTTTTTGTATAGTGGGAACCAAAACTGAACTCAGTACTCAAGGTATGGTCTGACCAGCACTGTGTAGAGTGGGATAATGACTTCTTTATCTCTGCTGGCGATGCCCTTGTTACCACAACCCAGCATCCTGTTGGCTTCTTTGCTGCTGCAGCACACTGGTCACTCATGCTGAGCTTGTTGTCCACCAAGACCCCCAGGTCCCTTTCTACAGGGCTTCTCTCCAGCCAGGTAGATCCCAGCTGGAGCTGCATTCCTGGGTTACATATTCCCAGGTGCAAGACCTTACACTTGTCTCTGCTGAACTTCTTAAGGTTCCTGCTAGCCCACTACTCCAACCTGTCCAGGTCTTTCTGAAGGGTGGCTTTCCCTTCTGGAGTGACGACTTCCCCACTCATTTTGGTGTCATCTGAAAACTTCATCAGGGTGCTCTTGATCCCAACATCTAAATCATTTATGAAGATGTTAAAGAGCATTGAGCCCAATATTGATCCCTGGGGGATCCCACTTGTGTTATAGTTCAAGAAAGAACTATTGACTACCACCCTCTGGGTACAGCCTGTCAACCAGTTCCCCACCCACCACACATGCAACAAAGCTGGTAATGGATCTGGAGAAAATGTCTTATGAGGAGTGGCTGAGGGACCTAGGGTTGTTTAGTCTGGAGAAGAGAAGGCTGAGAGGAGACCTTATTGCTCCCTATAGCTACCCGAAATGATGTTGTAGTGAGGTGGGTGTTGGTCTCTTCACCCAGGCAACTAGTTATAGGACAGGAGGAAATGGGCTTAAATTGCACCAGGGGAGGTTTAGGTTGAATACTAGGAAAAAATTTTTTACTGAGAGAGTGGTGAGGCATTGGAACAGGTTGCCCAGGGAGGTGGTGGAATCACCTTCCCTGGAGGCGTTTAAAAAACATCTAGAGGTGGCACTTCAGGACATGGTTTAGTGTCCTGATAATATTTAGTAGACAGTTGGACTTGATGATCTTGAAGCTCATTTCCAACCTTAATTATTCTATGATTCAGAAGAGTGTGCTAGGCTGAGATAGCCATATTTTCACCTGCATACATCCTTTCTGAGACCTAACATGCAAAGAAAGAGGAAAAAGCAAAATACTCTGAGCTGCGCTTCTCTTTTTTTGGCAAGAGTTCAGGCAGTGCACAACTTTCCTGAATGTGGTTTCTTCGAGCTGCTATTATTAAATCTATTACTTTTTTCTCTGCTCTTCTTTGTTTGTGCGAGGCCATTGCTAATGGCTAATGATGAGATATTCATCAGAAGCATGACTGCTCTTAATTAAACCTTGCCCCATGTGCTCAGAGATACTGCTGGGAACAGAGGAGGTGGAAACCCCCTGTGGAAGAGGAAATACAACCTAAAACCACTCAAAGAATAATGCTCAAAGAGTCTAAAATGTGCCGATGAGGCACAATGATAGATTCAGAGTAATGTTTCCCTGTTGGGGAACATTTTCAAACCTTCTACAAAAAAAAAAGTACATGAGTGGAGCATAATATTTCATTTCAAACCATGAAAATAATTTCTGCGTGTGGAAGAGAGATAAAAGATGTACTTAGGGCATAGCTACCTATTCACTTACATGCTGGACATGAAGGTTCTAGCATCACCTTGCTGTTTTTCTTACAACAAAAGCATTTCTAAACAAAGATGATGGTTTCCCTACATGTCAGGATAATCTGCTTGAGTCAAAAGCTGATTAGTAAAGTGCTAGATGACAAACTGCACCGAGGAAGGGTCTTTTGACCACAGAACCTGCAGTTGGCATTTCTACCCATCTTTGTCAGAATCCCTGCTAACATCATCTCTGTAGCTCCATCCAGGTAGGAGGTTAAAAATGACTGCATTGACTAAGAATTTCCACCTCTTCTCCCATAGATTTCCCTGCAAAATGACAGGGTCTGGAGCCTGGAACTTGGATAATAAGATAATAATTCAATGGAATGTTAACAAACATACAGTTCAATATATCACTGCCCTGGATGCTTGGGAGATTTGAGGCTTTCCAGTGAAAATAAAGAGAACTTTGCTTCTAGCCTTCAAAGTGCTGAAATGCAATACCTGAAAATCACAACACCATTATGTTAAAATGCTATTTCAGGTCATTGATGGAAGTGACTAATCCAGTTTATTAAATTTCTGTCACTCTGGACAGCAAGAGTCACTTGTAGAGTTAGCTCCTTAGGGAAGCATTTGGTTTATTGTCTGGATCAGTGAAGTCCTTGGCGATCAGCAGCACCGTAAAGTACTAATGAACCATTCTTCAGGAATAAAGTGGTATCACACCAGTTTTATAAGATACATAATCTTATTGCATATTAAGCTTTAAAAATCTTTCAGAGATAGTCTAAAAACATGGGAGTTTGATGTATGTACTATAAACAGGTAAGTGATATTATTCATACTTTCAACAGTGTATATATTGACCTACAGAAAAGAGAACGTGCAATACTGCCTGTAGATTAGTAATTTGGGAACTCTGCCTGTACTGCTTCTAAACTTCATCTGCTCACACAGAGCCAGGCCACGTGAGATTTTTAAAGATCTGGTTCATGACCAGCTTGGATGTTTCTGCACTGTGTCTTGAAAAATGAAGCCTTGGTAGCTTAATCACAGACCAGACCTCCCTGCCTTAGGCTGGGAATTCTCACTGATGCTGTACACAGGTTCAGTTGGAAGGTAACAGTGATGTTAAGGCTTGGGTATATACATATTTAAAAAAAAAAAACAAAACCCAAACAAATGGTGAAGAGGAACTAGTTGAGATGGGTTTGTGGTGACATGGTCATATCTGCAGTACCTATTTCATTTCTAGGGGGAAGATCCTCATCTTCATGACTAGGATACCTCTCCTTCCGGTCAAGCAGAAGAAAATAAATCATTTTCTCTTGGTTTTCTCTGAAAAAAAGAAAAAAAAATCTTTAAATTGGAAGAGAAAAAAAACCCCATCCACTTGTAGATAAATAACCCTTCTCATCAAACAA
Source organism: Actenoides lindsayi (assembly GCA_025331215.1). Lineage (NCBI taxonomy): Eukaryota > Metazoa > Chordata > Aves > Coraciiformes > Alcedinidae > Actenoides > Actenoides lindsayi. Next base: position 27,868 of record WTSP01003665.1, on the reverse strand, counting down.
ATAGCTACAATTATTCTAAGTAAGCTGGAAATGGTCATGTACCTGCCAGCTAGACACACAACCCACAAAGCTTTTGAGAACCTTGCTGTGTCCAACAAGCAGCTAGTGAGAGAAGGAAATAGGATTCCCATGTTACACACACAGAACAGAGGCACGGAACAGATGAGGTAATGTGTCCACAGGAAGTCCAAACCAAGAGTGGCAGCAAGACAGGTCTCCCAAGCCTCTGAGTGCTCTTTCTTGTGTCCCTCTTAACACCTCAGGAAACACACCAGCTCTCGGGCGTGAGCTCGGAATAAAATTTGCCAACAAAGGCAGATCCAACGCAAATGACAGCAACGATACCTCCCCATCCAGACTGCATGGCCCAGCTTTTCATGAAGTGACCTGGTCTGTCAGCAAGGGAGGAGGCAGCACCACACCTCCGTTCCCAGTCAGGCTGGGAGAGCCTGACACACGGTGCTTGGAAGTTCCCGTGCTTGCTCCCAACACCTCACTAGCATATGAGCAGCCAGAGAGTGAGAGGCTGCTACTGGCCCCTCATAGTGAGAGACATTAAAGTGCACTCCACCTCTCCCCAGGTTTAGAAGCATCCCAGCCCATGGACACCCAACTGATATGAAGACTGAGCAAGTGCTTACTCTTCCGACAACAAGTCCTGTAAGAGTTTATTTCGGTCACGGAAGCAGCCTAACGAGTGCATGCTATCTAACACGTCTGGATCAATATCCTCCAAGGAAGGGAGAGAACGAATCTGCACCTTTCGAGGGATTGGTTGCTCTGGTTCTGGCTCGTTCTTACCCCCTCTGCAGAGGAAAGAAGATGAGAGAGAGAAAGGGGGCAGGGAAAGAAAGAGAGAAAAGAATCATGAGTCACAAATGAACCCGTCCTCTGAAACACAGCCTGCAGCAAGAGATGGAAATAGCTTGTTAAATCCCCACTGCGAGCCCAGAGCTCCCAACCAGACAGATATTTCCTTCAGAAGAAACCGCCGCGAAGGCTCAAAGTGACCAGCACCTCGTGGAGTTGGGTCTTTAATGCGCAACGTCCACCTTCAGTCAGAAAGGCAGCAGGAACTTCACTTACCGGTGCCCTCGTAACTTAAGCAACTGTTCAGCATCCCAGCGCCAAACATTTCTAAAGCACCACGTGGTTTTAGAGATGCTGCCACATCAGCAGGCCAGAGCTTGGGCTAGCAGGCTGCAAGTGCAAGCCGAGGGGTGCTCAGGAGCTACAAACAAACCCATCACTGTTTTGCCCCAGTTCTGATGACAGCCACCACAGCAGCAGTCTCCTTCTTCAAAGCTTCCAATGCAATTGAGAAGCCTCAGTGTTCAGGTCCCCAGTTGACACACTTTAAAGGGGTTTGGGGGGAAACCGGGGGGGGTTATTTACACCCCCAAATAATGGCAACCTCTGCTTCTCTTCAGACATGTAACCTCGAGAGCTGTGGCTCAAGCACGACGGCCGAGGTCAGTGGCAGAGCTCAGAACACACCCTTAGCAGCAGAGCACATTGCTGGTAGCTACCACAGGCTTCTTGCATAATGACCTCACCCTGCTCACTAGGCTCAGGAAATACTGATTATTCGATGCAATTAAATGCCCTGTCTGTAAGATAGAGGTCAAGGTGTCAGGGTATCTGTAACCGACTGGATGATATAAATTGCAGGTACCCTGAATATCCTGTGATTTATTTATTTATTTTTTTTGTAGCCAGAGAGCAAGTTCTGTAACCTGCATCTGGGTTGGGTGGCGGTGGTATTGTGGCTGGAGAAACCATCTACCACCAGGGTAGACGATTTCTCCAGCCAAAATACCAGGGTAGATGGTTTCTCAAAGTGCTATTTCTCAATGGATGCTTTGTGCCATGTTGAGGCTTTCATCCTCTTTGGGTGAGGACATTCCTTCTGCTGGTGAGGTTTTCCCTTGCTCTGTAGGGTGAGGTCCTCCCTTTCCTTTAGGGGATGTAAATGTGTGTCTATTTGGTCCAGGGCCCTGGGGTGGGCAACAGGAATAGGGAAGATTTAAACTGCACCAGATGTCAGTGTTTATTTATGGAGTTGTGCTTGGGCACGAGCATCTTCCTTTTGATGCTGGCAGAAATGAGGTGAACTAAACTTGTGAACTTACTCACAATGCTCTGGGCTCAGATGTGAGCTATCCAAGTACCTACAGAAAATGAAGCTCCAATTCCTAACTGCTCTTGGGTAGGTTATAAAGCAACTCTGATAGGATCATACAGATGAGCTCAACGTCTCAGGCAGGGTACCAAAAGGACAACGAATGCTGGTTATCTCCTCCAAGGAAGGAGGAGATACTAGGTCATTGCATCCAGGGCTCTGATGCTAGGACAGGACAGTTACATGCTGCACCTGAACCACAGCAGACTGCTGGGTGCCACTTGCAACTTATTTTCAAGCAAGCTGAATGCAGTTCAGGTGTCTGCTCCGTTAACCATGTTTGTGGGACAACACTTGCTGAAAAACTCCTCAGAAGTTTGCATTTTGTCTTCTCTTGAAGCAGTGAAAATGTGCTCAGCCCTTCCTGGATACATGTCACAGAGTCAGACTCCGGTGTGCATTACATGGGTCATGACCCACAAGGTGGGTCAGGTCCCACTTCTCTTACACCAAGCACACACACACCTTGCTCAGTGTTATTTAGTTCAGGGGGTTGGAAGTAAAACAGACAGGACAGAGAAAGAATCTGCTCCTTGGGATTTGTTCTTGTGTGTCAGACCACTAAAGACAGCTTCTGATGCCTCCATAGAGTCCTGCAGAAGCATTTACGTGCTCTGCAATGACACCGTGGTCCTGAATCTAAGGGCTAGATTCAAAAATCCTTGTTCAGCTAAAGAAACACCTTATTCCTTGAGTGCTCCATCTTTAAGAGGTAGCTACTCCTACCTCTAGGGTCAGGATCTAGTTCTCAGCAGGTAGTCAGCAATGAGTAGACCACAACCTTGAACTATTAAAGCCAGTGATGACCTTGCCATTAAGATAAATTCTTTCAGGATTGACCTTTCAACAGCAGCTGAGTCGTTTTGGTTTTTAATGATCTGCAATTCACTTTGAAGAAGTATTGACTTAATTAATCTTTCATTATGTTACAAGCAGATGTCCCTAAGGTAATTTAAAAAGGATTGGCTTTTTGAAAACTTCCAGGAAATCAGGGTTTCCTACTGGTCACCCTAGTCTAGAGCAGAGTATCACCTGCAAACTTCTCTTCTATCAACCAGGGTGGGAGTCATTTCTAGAGAGCACAGTCTGCTGTCATCTGGGCACTTGAGAAGTGGCTTCTCCTTACGCCCCACACCTGGTCAGCCTCAGACACTGGCAGGAATTTTCACGCCTCCTTCTCCTCAGGTACCAGCCAAATCTGCAGCGAGGAGCCCTGTCATCTGGCAATGCTGTTCAGGGCTTCGGGAAATGAAACTCCTCGGGTCGGGGCCGTGACTGGCATGACTGGAGTGCCCGTTCCATTCCCAGTCTAGCAGAGTGACAAACTTGTTGCATTTCAGCCCACATAGACATCAAACAATGTCACCCGATGAACGCCTGCAAATCACATCTATGTTTTAAAGGCTCACGTGGATGCAATTGCTGCTTCCTACCCCATCCTCTTGTGGGGGGATTGGTGAGTACACTGGCTCTGAGGCCAGGCCAGAGAGGACTTTTTAGTCTCTCCATGAAACAGCCTTGGGAATCACACCAAGATGCACATTTGCATCAGTGCAAAGCAAAGCAGAACTAGTACAGTTAGACTTTTTAGCCTGATTTTTAGTAAAGCTGGTACCTTTGCCATTAGGGCAGTAACTCACTGTTACAGGAGTATGTATTTACTATAATAGCTAATTTTATTTGCCCTCTTGCTGGATTAAAAAAAAAAAATAACGTGAAAGTAATTGCTGTTTATTTGCTGATTTATGATAACCTGCGCTGGAGGTAAAAATAAATTATTTCAATTAAAAAGGCTTAAAAAAAAATAAAATCCTTGCTGAATTAATTTGGGTGGGAGAGCAAGAAGAGCTGGAGGTTGGTGATGAAAGGTTTCTCTGTGGTTTCTTTCTTTCCTTTTTTTAGGCTGGTGAATCATGATTTCAACTTTCAAGACCTCTTTCTCTGCCTGCCTAGCCTGCAATTAAATCTTTCCCTCAGTTTTACAGAGGCCTTAATATTTATTTGAAGAATTAAAGTGAAATCGCTTGTATGTTCCAAGTGCAACTTTCAGGTCAGTAACCTATATATGACAAAGAATGAGGATTCTACATAGAATAGTTGTGTTACATGAAATGAAGGAAAAAATAAAAAAGAAAGATGTGAGCAAACCAGCCATCGAGTAAAACATTTGTAACCCCTCCTCCTCTGTCAGCATCAATATTTCCAGGCAAAATGAATGCAAAGAGGCTGTGAAACATTCCCAGATGAAAGCAGCGGAGTTCTGGAGGTGGCAGGGTTATTCACAGACTAAATTTAGCCAAAGGAGGTTAACCTCCTGAGGTCAATCCATAGCCAGGATAGAGCAAATGAGAGAGAGACTCATTAAAAAAGCTATTTTGAGCATCAACTTTGTCTTAGGCAATCCGAATAGACTTCTGGAAGAGCCTTTCTCACTCTGCCTTGACTACACTGGGAGTCTAAAGGAGACTTGCTTTTGCAAAACTCATCTGGAAACAGCCTCAGATGCTGCTTCCATCGGGGTAAAACCCTGTTTACTGTGTCAATCATCACAGAGTCTGACCTTCATCAAGAAGTACATGAAAATGTTCAAATGCTTATGTCTGCAAGGAAAAAAAAAACAAAAAAAAACCCAGATCTCCAAATTTTAAATCTAGAATAAAGTCATGAATTAACACCTGCCTGAGACAACCTTCCTCCGATGGGTAAAGACTTCTAGACAAAATTCTTGAGGGGGGTTTGGATAATAATATTAGTGATCAATGAGATTTCATTTTATTTCCTGCTCCAGTTCTGATCAAAGCACTGAAAAAGTCAGCTGATTTCACTCCATGAAAAACAGAGAGGATCAGCTGTCCAGTCTGATGTAAACAGCACTCACTTCTGGCATTGCTAGTAAGACATGACAGGAGGGGCATTTAGGAGAGATTCCCCCCCCCCCCCCCCCCCCCACCCCCCCCCCCCCCACTCCCCCCCCTCCCACACTACCCAACCCACACCACACACCACCCAACCCACACACACCACCAC
>WTSP01003665.1:0-22649 GCA_025331215.1 Actenoides lindsayi | reverse complement strand
GCGATGATGAGTGCACGCCCCCCCCCCCCCCCCCCCCCTCCCATTTCACCTACATCGATCCACGAGAGTTTAAAAAACAAAGACCTGCAGCAAAAAACACTCCAGTCCTGCTTTGGTTTAAAAAGGTGCCAACTGATAACTGAAGAGAGCATGAAAAAGCCACGGGCAGAGTGCTACCACCATTTCAGGGGAACTAAGAAAAAAACAACATTATTCAACAAACTGTTGAATGCCCCCAGGTCCAACTGAAGTCAGCTCAGTCCAGAAGTGAACATTGCCCATAAGGGAGGATGAGAGAAAACAAAACAAATCAAAACAAAGGTTTGTTGGGTTGGTTTCTTTTTTTTTTTTTTTTTGTCTGATTTTTGACAGGCTTAAATATTAGTTCATATCTTCCTCCAGTATTTCCCAAGAGCAGTGATAGGATTATGAAGGCAGAACTTTCCTCGACACCCACCTAGGGAACCGGCAGCTCTGCTGACCCTGAGAAGCAGGTAACAAAGCATCATTTCCTTGTTTAATACCTGAAGCATTCTTCTTAGTTTGATTATCATCGATACATATAAAAAAAAAATAAAGTTATCTACTTAGGTTTCTTGAAATACCACTAAGGCTACACAAAGTGCAAGGTCACTTTTGAAAGCCATCTATCTCCCCGACACCCAAAGCACTAGGCAGGTGAGTTCCTTCCTCGCAGGGCTCCCGTTTCACTGTCAAGACCGTTGCGTTTAATCAAGCCACAGAACTACTCTCACATCAACGGGTTACAAGGTCAGAAGCAGCCTCTCAGCTTGCTGTGGAGGAGGAGGAGGAGGGATTATGAGACAGAAAGGCTCTTGTGTTTACAGGTGCCTACTTATCGAGACCATCATTTTTGTTTCTACTTCAGAGAAAAGCCAAGATGCCGCAAAGGACCAAACGAAAGCGTTCTCGTCGAGGAGGTATCACAAGGGATTGTCAGCAGCACTTGGGTAGCACGCTAAATACGGCTATTAGTTGGGGGTTTCTGGGCTGATCACTTGCAGGTAGCTTTTTAACACAGCAAGTCGCTGGACTGAAGGTCTTATTACAAGCAATTCTTAGTCACTGTGTAAAAAGTTCCTGGCTTGCTACCGAAAGAGATGAAATTGTTCGAGTAGCAAAGCATAAGAAAAAAATAATTAGATGCCTTTCTGTCCTCTGCCCCTTTCTCCACCTGTGTGAAAGCTGCTTTCAAACTCCAGTCTCTCTCTCTTCAGAGATCACTAGAATATCAGCTCCCAGAACAGAACCAATAACGACTGCGTGCAAAAGTGAAGTAAAAAAGTGTTACTTACATATACCATATGTGTTTCTGAATATGTTCTAGCTGTAAAGGAAAAGAAAACAAGGAATTAGTGCTGTAAAACAGAAAAGGTAACTCCACAAGACATCCTTAGTCAAGTAAGTCCAACATTCCAGAGCTGGACCTGTGCAAACAACAGGAACTTTATGCTCCAAAAGGAGCATGCTCATCCTCACCCACCCCACTGGGAAGGAGACTCTAGTTCTGGACATAAGGAATCCCAGAAAGATGCATAAGTACCAGGCTGCACAAGCAAGTGTTTTGGGAATGGGAAGTTTTTCCCTTCCCAAGCCCTTCCCCTCTATACCCAAACTGAAGCCAACAAACAGCTCCTTTCTGTAGGTGCTGATTCTTTACATCTAAAGTCCATTTCTAGTTCTGTTTTGGGGAAAAAGAGAGAGAAGGAAACAGAAAGGGGTTCAAACAGATAACGTGACTAAAGAAAATAAACTGTGCATGTGTGATACGACCTTCTCCCAGGACTCATCCTTGGTTGGCTTCACATTTATTGTTACAACCTAAAGACCAAGTAGAATAAGGTTCTCTGTCAAAGTAATACCATTTATTGTTCCAGCGCCTGCACATCAGACTGCAAATTTCTTTTACTCCCCTCTTTTGTGTTTCACACTTAGGCATTTTACCATGTAAAGAAGGACTGAGCAGTGGCCTTGTCCACCTATGGAAAGCAGATCCCAGCAGATGTTACAGGATGACTGTGTTTTCCACAAGCATGGGGAAAATGCAGTAACACCCTTTCTCCGAGAGAAACTCTTAACAGTAGAAAGAACAAACTGTTCACATGACAGCAGAAGCTTCCTAATCTGTTGTTTGTTGGGGTTTTTTTTTTGAAGCATCATCACAGGAGAGAAGAACCTTCCCTAGATGCCCAGGGATTATTCATTACATGGACAATATTTCTCATATTCCTCATTATGAAGCACCTTTGTTCACACTGAACGGTACAGACGCTCACTGCACACAGGCTGGCAGTTGTGCAACACGCAGGTGAGAGGCAGGGGAGAGCTGGAAGGAAAGTCAAGTGCTAACAGCTAGAAGATGAAATCACAGGCCCATTAAACTGGTCAGGAAGAACGGAGACAGCTGTCCTGCTCTTATTACTTTCCACTTCAATTTCAGAATAATGAGAATCAGAGGAAGAAAAAAAATAAAATAAAGAGAGGAATTGGCAAACAACAAAATCTCGGAGATAGGAAGAAGGTGTTTGCCATGGAGAGGAAGGAATCAGAGCCCTCCGTGCTATGGAACAACAACTCCGTGCCTGGGAAACCAAGAAGATCTGAGGTTGGCTCTATATGAGATCATTTTTCAAGTGAGACAGGGCTTTCCTCGAAGCAAAGAAACAAGGGAATGCAGCTTAGGAAAACACGACAGGAGGCTGGAGGGATCAGTGTGAGAGACAAACAACCTCTGTTAGAACCAAGACTGCATCAACACTGCAACCAGAGAGGCAGCTGGTTCTCGCCTATCTCACTGGTGCTGGGAGCACCAGTGCCCCCCAGCAAACATATCCATGGGCCCGGGGAAGGCTTCACTATTCTGTTTCCACGGGATGGGATTTTAGCATCACTGCTTATCGGGTCCCCAGTAGTGTGAGGATCTGCTGAGGAGTGCACCGTACCTCCTTCGCTTGGGAAAAACCTCCCTAGGAGATGCACAGCTACTCGCTACTTCAGATCCACCACACGGAGGGTTGGAGACGTTAATGACTTCGGACAAGAGGCAGATGATACAGCTAAGCGATGTCCAAGCCTCTTTCATGCTTGCTTCTCCTGCTGGATTTTCTGTCTCCACGGGTCACACTGTTTTTCTGCGCCTGCGACACGCAGAAATGCCACCGCTGAGCAGGCAGCAGCCCTTCATTTTCTGAGCCAGAGAGGGGGAAGAAAGGAGGGTCACCAGTTCACGGCTTAGTCGCAGAACCTTTGGGCTCCTTCAGAGAAGATGTCACAGGGTAATCCCTTCTGCCCAACCCTGCTGATCATCCTCCTGCGAGCTACGGAACCTAGAGCGTTTTGCTGCAAGAGAGACCCCGTAGCACCTTGTGATGTCCCCTGGAAGGTGCAGGAGAGCTCTCCTGGCTGCTGTTGATCTACACGTCTGCCGTTCACCCCGCATCAAATCCGCCCTGGGGTAGCCCGGGGATGAAAAGTCTTCTACGAAACCAAGTTCTGCTCCGACTCGAACGTCACGGCGCTGAACTGTTGTTACGAGCGCGCCCGCTGCTGCCAACGTCTTCGCTGCTTTTTTAAAGGTAATTAATTAATGCTCTGTTGCTTTTCATCTGCATTAAAGTGACAGGAGGGCTCTGGGAGGGCGATTGGTTTTGACAAGGAGAAGTCTCTGTGCTTTTTACCAGGCAGTGCAGGGGAGGGAGATACACGGTGGGAGCTAATCTCACTCCTCCTGCCTTCATTTAAACACAGTGTTTAAATGCACTTAAGTGACGAAGGCATTTAACAGCCCTTCCCAGAGGGTTCTTCGTGCTGTTTGCACATGAGTTTGCCAAATTTAATGCCATTTTATGGGAGCTGTAAAAACGTTGCTCCCTAATATCTCCCAGGCACCGCAGGCAAGCGTCTCATGACGTCATCTCTGAAACAACAAAACATGCTCAGACCCCTTGCACGTGCACAGTCAGAGGAGAGACTTCTGCAAGGTAAAGTGCTGCGATGGGAGGGGAGGGGGAACTCCTTTATCACGGTTTTATGTAAAAATACTCCCAATATACATTGGACTCGTATACTGAAGGAGCCCCACTCAGAGATGAGAGGCCCGCTGTGGAACAGAGCTGCACAAGCTCATCAGCAAAGGAGGTCTCCTCCCCCTAAGGAGCTTACGTCTGAATTCCAAGGCAGGGAACAGCAGATGGAGACAGACAGGCAGATGGAAAACAAGGCAGCGCTGTCTACATCCTCGGCACTGATCTCAGCAGAGCTGCTGCCAAGCTAAAAAAGTTCTGACCCAAGGAGAAACTTTCACTGAGCCTGTGGATCTGGATGAGGGCTTCTGGACTTGAACTCATGTCAAATTCCAAACTTCTCTGGCCTGCAAGGGAACAGTCTCAAACCCATCTGTGCACTAAACCGACCCACACCTCAGATGAATCTTCCTCATTTAGAAGATTCTTCAGTCTGAGCTTTGAGCCTCCTGTATAATGTCAAGACAGAGGCTTTTCCCAACCAAAGGATTCAAGCTGGCAGTGCAAACGGCACCGGTAAAGCCATTATCTGTGTCAGTAGTAGCAGCTGTACCAGAACAGCCCCTGGGGACCTTGACAAGGGCAAGGAACCACTGTGTGATGTGTGTGGTGCATGAGTAGACTCTGGGCAGCCAAGAGATTACAGCCCAAGTACCTCAACGGGACAATGACCTGCATTCTACAGGTGGGGAAGTGAGATAATTTAAACGATGTGATAGGCACCTTACCATAGGACCTTCGAGAAAAGTGAAGAAGGGATCAGATGAGTTTTCCCTTGTTCATTTTGTTAACATTCTTTAGATGCTGTGGGCCATCATTAGCATCCAGTAGACCCCCCAAAACCCCCCAAACTCTAAGAGAAAGCAGAGAGGAGATTCTGAAAATGTGTATGATTGAAGTTGGATAATATTCAGGGACAGGTATTTCAGACTATGTGGACACCCAACAGGGAAGACAAGTCATCCTACTCTGGAACAAAATGTCAACTCTGGAACAGTACCAGCTTTATCAGAATAGCTTATTCTGCAGTATCTGCTCTGATTCATCTTGCTCTACAGATAAATTTCAATAATGCTCATTCATCTTTAAAAAGAAAGTGGACCTAAAGCTCCTTAGTCTCCCCTCTTGGCCTTTGTGGTTGTGTAGAAGCAGCTGTTGGCTGAGAATGCAAATGGACTCCACTACAGGAGCTGTAATTCTCTGCTGTAGAGATGCTGAGTCATTTGAAACCTCCAAGGAAAAGAACATTCTTTCTGAAGAGCACGCAACTAAAAGAATCCTGCAGTCCTGCAGGCGCTGAGAGCATTCTCTTCTATAAACCTTCTCAAACCTCAAACTAGTTCACTTTTCTCTCCTGACACTACTCCTGCCAGAAAGGTCCCTGACAATCCCACTAATATGGCTAAAATGCTGATTCTAATTTCTAGCCTACTTTCACATAAGGCCATTTGACACACATCAGTTTTTGTGCCAGTCTCCCCCTTTAGTTTAAATAATCCTTCTCTCCCTAGTAATTTCCTCTGAAGAATAAGCAGGCCACCAGTACAACCTTTCTTAGACATCATCTGTATCAACATAAGTGGAGCCCTGTTAGGCTGTGCTATTCAGACGGGCTCTCTCAAATGCTGACCTCCCTAGCACTCATCCTTGGTTTAATTTAATCTGCTACGACTATGGGTGGTCAGAAATACCATGACCAGCAGCTAGGATCAACTTTTGCTGTTGATCCTGAAAAGAAAACATGGATTCTTTTATGTTAACACATGTTTAGTCAAACAGCCCCAGTAAAGGAGAGGGGTCAAGGATGTCCCACTACCCACACTTGAGGCTACGCAATATCTGGTGAGCATGAACAATATTCCACTAAGACATCATAAAGTCTTCTTTCCATACATGGGGGAAAAAAAAAATAAATTCATACACAAAGAAAGGTAATGCCTATTTCTTAAGGCAGGAAAGGGCCAGCAACACTAACTCCGAGTACCTTCCTCTCCATTAATCCTCTCAAGCTCTAACGCTGGAGCCGAACGATGACAGTTCAACGTGAACGCTGGCTCTGGTTTTGTTGATCATTTTAACAGATGGGCTGGGGAAGGTGTGGGTGTGCTGTGAAATGGCAATTGCTGCAGGGAGGGAAATGCGGTCGGATGAAAAGGAAAAGAGATACAGATTTAAAAAAAAAAAACAAACCCCAACAAAACCGCAAACAAAACAAACATAGGAACAAAGCAGAGAGAGGAGGGGGAAAATGAAAGAGAAAAATTCTAGTGACCTTATATTTCACTGTATTTTTTCTGCTGAATTCACCAGTGAGATATTGAGCAAATGATCAGTAACAGTAACAGCTACATCTGCACTTATTGTACCCAAGCTGCAATTCCACTCAGATCTTTGTATAAATATCAAAATGATTCAAGTGAGATATTTTCTAGGAATAGAGGCTTCCAAGTAAACCCGTATTTATACTCTTTTTCACAGGACGCAGCTAAAATAGAATTCAGATCTCTCCTCAGAATGAACTCCATATTCCCAGCTCTTGTGTGGTAAACAAAGAGCTCCCTTCTGCCGGGCTCTAATCGAAGCCAGTGGCACATGAACAGCATGGGAGTGTGACAGCAGCAGGGACAGCAAACCCCCAGACCCTCAAATAATGAAAACAGGATTGCAGCTAATAACAAAGAGCTATCCTTTTTTTTTTTCCTCCTGGCATTCAGCTCTTGAATATCTTTTATTTCAAATTCTTATTCACAATTCACTGGTTAGTGCTTGTCAATAACTATCTGATCTGTTGGGTTTTTTTCCCCTCCCTAAGGAAATAAGAGCTTAATTTTGATCAAGAAAAGGAGGAGGGGCATCTGTCACTCTGGGACCTTGATTTACCTGAGCTGTTTTCTCTTATGCCTGTACGTTCTCTGCTGTACTGCACAATTCAAAACACTTAGAGAATATGCTCTATGGAAAAACTCAGTCAGGAAAATCCAAAGAAGATCTGACATCTAATAGTCTGCTCCCTGACATACTCAAACCATCGGCACCAAGATCTGTGAGAGGAAAAAAACCCAAGAGAAAAACTGTTTTTGTTTACCTTGTGGAAAGGAAACTAAGCTGAAAAGGGACATGGTGACTTTCTTGGTGCTGAAGAACGGCTGTCTCATGTCTCAGGGTACCTACAGCTCTAACCTCTACAGTGGTCTTTCCATGAAAACACTTGGAAAAATATTCTGTAAAAATCTGTTTTACAAAACAGCCTTTTAAAGTGTCTAATATTTTTGTTGTGCTTTCCCCCCCCTCCCCACTTATGGACTGCAAATGTGATGGCTACTGGGCTTGCAGAAGTAAGGCCACAGCATGAAGAACTTTTCACCCGCGTCACCAAACAGAGCGTGACCTGGTTCTGTACCGACTGAAAGACAAACCCAGCTGCAGCTGCCAGGTAACACCAGAAAGAGGGCTGGTTATGAAGGGAGTTCCAGTTGCCCCCTTAGCAGGCAGGTGCCTGCCTCCCCGAGCCCCCTCCCAGCTGGCACAGCCTGATGCTGCCGTTCGCCATCTCAGCGGAGAGGCCAAGCAGCGATCGGGGAGTTTATTTATAAATATTTTAGCAGACTGAAGAACCAGGAGGAGTTTTAAATTTCCATTTCTTTATACATCCTCCCACTCAGAATCTGTGAGCTCAGGAAATCTGTATCGAATCATCACCACAGCCTGACAATGGGATTTACAGGGGCAACGTACCCAGAAAGGCAGACGCCTCCACTGACAAGCAGGCAATCTTCCTTTCCATAACGATTTTAATTGCTAATTTTTAATTTATTTATTTTTTATTAATTCCCCCAAACATTCACACGGTGCTAATGAGGGATACAATCACTACAGAGCGCTTGCCTTCGCAGGGTCTCTGCTGTAGGGATGGGCTGTATCCCAGATGCAAAGGCTTGGTGCCGAGTGCCAGGAGCACAGTGCCGAAGGCCTAGTGGTGCTCAAGGACCACAGGGCACAAGATGAAGGAGCAGGCTGGAAGGGGAGACACTTGCTCTGAAGGCTGCTAGAGGATCATGCAGAGCAAATGCAGGAGGGGATACGACGCAGGTTGCGTGGCACAGAGCGAGAAGCCGTCGCTTGTGTCAGAAATGTTAAGAAGAGCATACTCTGTTCAACTGCAATGCTTCAAGTAACAGTCCCAACAGCTTTGCCCTTCCAATGGTTATAGCACGTCCCCGGCAAACTGCTCTACCAGCCAGGAGAGATGGACAGCTCAGGTGGACTCTAAAATGTGCTAAAGGATCAGGAGCACCATGATGCTTTCCTCTAAACACCCGTTGTTACATGTGAAGGAGAACCATGAGGCTAGAGAAGAGACAGAAAGCAAATCTGCCCTTGTGACTCACAAGAGAAGGCAACTAACATCTTCCCAAAGACCTCACCAACTCCACTCACTCCGTGCACTGGAGTGGCAGTAAATCAACAGGCTTTCTTAGTTATTCAACCCTACCTGCACCAAGGTGCCAAACGAAGCCTTGCTCACGCGACTTGTAGCAAATGCCTTCTTACCGTGAGACGTTTCGAGGCATCCACTTCAATCATCCCCCGCAAAAGGTTCTGACAGTCCGGGGGGATAAAATGTGGCATGTGGAACACTCCACGCTTCACCTTCTCCAGCAGTTGCCGCAAGTTGTCGTCATCGAAAGGCAGGGCACCCTGCAGGGATGTGACAGCGGTGGATGGGAGAGATGAGTGAAAGGGGGGTGGAAAGGGCAGGAAAAAAAAAAAAAAAAAGCCAGGATAAACATGGTTAGAGAAGGAAAAAAAATCAGCTCATAATGAACTATTATAATAAGTGAAACAAGCATATAAATAATTCTGTATTTTCCCCAACATAGGAAACAAAACTGAGGACACTGGGTTGTTTTTTTTTTTATTAGACCTTTAATTAGAAAATGACTACCAGGAAAAAACATAATACAAAATATGAAATTGCCTTCCCAGGCAAATTCACCAAAGATGCATGGATTCACTTAAATTCAGCTCAAGCTTTTGATCTGCTGGTATTCCTCCTGGGCATACTTTCACAGCAGCAATGTTTATCGTCTCCTTATTTTTAATCTTCCTGAGACACATTTATTGCAGACATTGAAAAGGAGGTGAACAGCATTTGAGAGACTTTCAGTAAAGAACATCTTCCGTCTGACGGAGCAATGAAATGACACAGCTGAAAGAAACCCAACCTGACATCAGCCTTTGGATGCTGCAGATGTTCTACCTGTTTAACACACCCCACCCAGTTCCAAGGCTGTGGTCAGGTCATCAGGCCCTGTTGCTTCCCTACCGTAGCTCACTTACATGAATGGCTTAAGGTTTTTGTAGCTGCAATTCTGTGTTGAATAGATCAGCTTGCCACAAAAAGTGACAAAAGACCTATCCTGGCTGTAAGGACAAAAAGGAAAAAAAGCAGTTGAAATCTTTAGGATAACTCCACCGACTGAGGCTGATCCCCTTTTATAGCAAGTCTGCACCTTCCTAGATATTCTCACTTCCTCCCTTCACTGCCTAGTTCTGGTAGGTGCCGAGCTTTCTTGGTTTGCAGGATAGTCTGTGGGAAGCTGCAAGCTGTCAGCTGCTGCGATAATGAAGCTTTAAGTTGTCAGTTCTGGCACTGCTCTTACTACAGTGAGTAGTGCATCTGCATAAGCCATCCCATGTCTGTGGTTTAGGGAGGCCAGCAGCTCCATTTACAGAAGCCTTTGAAACCCCACCTGATGGCAACTGCCCCTGGGCACCACTTACTGTTGGCTCATTCGAGCGGCCTTGGTGGGAGATCCTCCCTGTCTTCTGTAACCCACCCCCTGAGTTACCTACTTTTGTCCAAACCGCTCAAGACTTAAAGGAAAATCAATTCTGAGAGTTCAGTCTTTTGGCTAACGCAACTGAAGCCACAATGAAGTCAGCAAGGCTGCTTTCTGGCGTTTCCAGAAGGTAATAACTACAGCTCTTTTATTACTACCTCCTACTATTGCAGCTTGAGAGTTTTTGCAGGGTTTGTCCTGACATAATTAACCGGAGAACTCTGCACTCTCCATCAATAATGGATTTATTTCAATCATTTTTCAGGCTCATGTATATATGTAGGAACAGATGAAGATTCAGGAAGAGAGACACCAAATCGTGACAGAGAATCCCCTTGAAAATGAAAAGCCCATTCCCACAAATCCAACCGTCTTGACACATTCCCTCTTCTGTTCTTCCGAATTCAAGATTAAGAGCTCATTATACAGTCCTATTTTATCAGCCATGAAAATAGCTGCTCAGAAGCAATAGATGACCAGGTGCTATCTGGTGAGAGAGTTAAAATTCTTCTCTTGCAACATCAAGATAAAAAATCTTCAAGTTAAATTTTAAAGTAAAATAGTCAGTGAATTGTAATGACTTAAAAAAAAATGAGGAAGATCAGATAAGATGAATTACAGCATCACACTGAGATAACTTCAAGGTATCTTGATTCAAGTCATCAAAAAAAATTATCAGCATATTTCTTGAGAAAAAAATAATTTCAAATATTGTACACAAAAAAATAATGTGCAGAATTAACTCTGTACATTGTACAAGTGCTTTTGTCAAAACAAAACACTGAAGTGATTAGTCTGATTAATAAATGTACAAGGACATAAAAATTTGACTTCAGGATTGTTATTCTTGTAATTGTAGATGATAATCTGAACTAGTATAGATATGAAAAACTTAACATGAACATAAAAACTCTTCTTATACACTGTATTCAATCTGCACATGGTATATTCTTTTACAAACATGAACTCTATATCCCTACATTATCCTATGGAAATGGATAACAAATGCCAAGCCTATCTCTGCCTTCAGCTGGACATCCAATTCTTGTAGGAGGATTACATTACCACTGCAAACCAGAATAAATTCCACAGAGAACTGAAATTTTGATGAGAAGAAGGATAAGTTACAAGATACCACATTTTGAATGCTAAAGAAAGTACTACTGAGCCAGATGGAAACTAATTTAAACTTTGTACTACTGGCTCAGTTTGATATTCCCAAGTGTACCAAATTAAAATCTAACTTGCATGAAGCCAAACTGTTGCACTCAAACCTTCTCTTGATAAAACACTGCAGTTAATGCATATATATACCTACTGAAACACATATGTACATACAGCAGAAAAACCAAACGCTTCCCAAACCCACAGGTATTTTGAAGGGCAACTTATCTGACACTCTCTATACCCAGGAGTTGCAACCCTGCACATCCTTTCCAGTCAAAAACCGTGCTGCAGTATCATAAAACAACAGGGAGCGTTTATGGAGACAAGACTCTGATGCTTGTCTAAGCTCTCCTGTGCAGGGTAGCAGCATTTCAAAGCAGCACTGAAGTACTCCTCACGCTTTTCCCTTGGGACTGATGCAGAAATAAGAGGCAAGGATGCAACCGAGAGAGACAAAAATAGGGGAACTAAAAAAAAAAAAAACAACAACCCAACCATCTGTACATGATGTCAATAGTATCGCCATTAAATACAGCAGCATTTTGGGATTTTTCCTTGCTTTTTAAAGGAGAGCGCAAGGAAGATGACTCACCACTAGCAACGCGAATAAAATGACTCCGCAGCTCCAGACGTCTGCTTTCCTTCCATCGTATTTTTCTCCCTGCATGGCAATGACACAGAGGTTCAAAAGAGCGCTCCCTAGGAAATGAATTCTTTTTCCTTGAAGAACAAGAGAAGGGGGGAAAGGGAAACCCCACATTTCAGTTCAGCCACCTGCTTCCCAAGGTGGACTTCCCAGCTAGGGAGGCCACGACGCAGCCCGCTAATCAAATTCTTATGAATATTGGTTTTCAGTCTTATCTGGGAGAACAGGCTCCTAAGTTGGGAGCACGGCAGGGATGATTGACAACACATGAACGATTAGACCTGGCACTTCAACAGTGTCACAGGTGCATTACGGATGTCAAATAGGTTTCCCTTTCCTGGTTCTTCAGGGAGCTTGTCACCAGTCACATTATGCGTGAACTCATTGCATCGTCTGGACAGTCTCTTCTTTCCATTAAAGATATGCTTAAAAGAGGGAACTCCTGGCCACTGAAGTGTTGGATACTTCTTTTCAGAGGACAAAGGGAGAGCAGAGGGAAAGGGTAGTTCGTATCGTTTCACAAAACCCACATCACTGACAACCAACCCCAGTGACTCTGCTGGAATGAGACAGCGTCAGAGACAGGAAGGTGTAGGGCACTGGGTGGAAAGATGAAGTTAAACGAGGCTACTGCATTTCTGCCTGACTGCATGGCACAAAGGGGACTGGGAGAATAACAGACCATCATTCCCCTCGTGTGGTCAACGTGGCTTGATTCAGGGCCAAGAAAACAAAACCCTAGTTACCTTCCTTCTGTCCTCTCCAGTGCTGTCTGCCTGGATTATCTGCATACTTGTAACAAGTGACACTTGAGGAAAAAAAAAAGCTTTTATACAGATGAAAGTTGACCAACTTACCCGGATGACTTCAGGGCAAGCATAATGTGGTGACCTGAAACACAAAATAGAGTCCAATGAAGCATGGGACAGCCTGCTATCTATGGATTCCGTGCGTTTCCATTTTGTTTAGCAGAAGCCCGATTGGCTCGCTCGTACGGGACGCAAGCGTGCAAAACCAGCACTTCGTTCCTCACCATGGTGAGAACACATTTGTAAGGAACTCAGAGAGTGATCACGATTCTGTGGCCCGACTAGGAACTTCTTAAAAGCGAGGAAGGAAGAGAAGATGAGGCATATGGTGGGACTAGACAGAATTCCAGCCCTCTAATGCCAGCCTTTACCTCAGGCTGTGCCTGATCCGAAGGCAGCCCACTGCTGGGTCACATTCCGTATGGCACAAGACAGAAGGCTGTCTTCAGACTGAACACACGTATCCCCAAACCACATCTTGCATCTCTTCTGCTAACATTGCTCTCAATTCCTCCAGCGGTCATAAAAGCTGCCAATAGGTGAACTCAACGTGCGTTTTATTTTTTTATTTTTCTTTTTTTTTCCTTCTAAAAAACCTCATGGAAAGCAGTACTATTATCTTGTGAGCTAATATATTCTTTTCGCATCCTTCCACACATATATCTCTGGTTTGATTCCTGGCTGAGAATAGTTAATTACTCCAACTTGCCAGGTAATCATTTTAATTCCTAAAGATTATAGCTACAGCTATTTATTTTATAGCCTTCATTAAAGGAACTTGACAAGTAAAAGGGAAGCAAACTGTCCAAGACCTGCGTGCAAATCATGCTATTGTTTATACTGACACCTCCCAGCAGTCCCCGAGCCCGTCTTCATCTGTGCATTTGTTTCTTGTGACAAACGCAATCACGGCTGGGCAATACCTGTCTCCCAAAGTAATGAGCAAACCAGCAGCACAGTGAGCTTGGCTTTGTGCTGGGATGCTACATTAATGCCCAGCGAGACAGCCCATTAATTGAATTTCCATACGCGCGCCACTTATCTCATGGCAAAATATCATCCCGTGGGCACGGAACGCCCTGATTTGGTATCGCAGCTTTTGGCAGGCCAGGATAATCAACTCAGGGTACACTTGGGACTGCAGCTACCTTGACAGCAAAGCTTAAGCAAGGAGAGAAATGCAGCTGATCCCTCACAGGTTTTAAGAAAGGGGGGATTCAGAAGTTTAGCACAATATTTAATACCCTCCAATTTAAGAAGCTACCACAGGTATTCCAACTAAGTCTGTCTGCTCCATAGTGATCCCAAGTGTCTTCATTTAGACTGGATTTTAAACACCTCAATTTGAGAGTCAAAACAGATACTGAAAAGCAGAGTCCTCCCTCAAAGAGCCGGCCAGAGCTGGCTCCTGGGAGACCCCAAAATGGGGGCTTGTGCCTAATGGGTAGGACACACTACCCAGGCTCTCTTGGCAGCTCTGTCCCTGCAGCCATATGGACATGGATGAGGTGCCTTCATGTTTTTAAAAGCTATGGCCGGCCACGGCTTGAAAAAGGTGACCAGAACCTCACCATCAGTCTCCTGACTAAAATGAGCAATGCCACTACTGCTTTCACACCACACAAAAGTTTCTATGACTGGATTCAGTGGGATTTGTATGTCACCTTCTAGAGCGATGGCTTCTACAGTAACAAAGAGAGTGATGGCAACAATTATGGAATAAAGCTAAAGCAACAGTAATATTAATAAAGCTGCTTCTTCTTGACCAAAGATGGCTGTTACTGGGGGATTGCAGCACCTTGCTGGCCACTGCTGGAGAGAAAGTGAGGCCAGAGCAAGATGCTGAATTGCTTCATGATGTTATGTACATGTTCCCAGCCCTCCAATGTATATTGTTCCCTGTGAATTTGCTTCTTTATAGCATCCAACAGCTACTCTATGCCTGTTCTTTTTAATACCCCAAAGCCTTAACCACTAAACAGTTGTGTCACTGGACTAATGCACAACTTCACAAGCTTTTAGAAGACAAGCTAAGTTATTCTTGTGAGAATCCTCGACTAGCGGTGTTGTCTTTATCTAGTATCATAAAAACAATGTAGAATGCACAGGCATCCTTAAAGGTACACACAAACCAGAGTTAAGGAGCAGCACCAGAACTGGGATTTCAACACAGGACTGGACGAGCACAGCTACATGTCACCAGTGTTAGAGTGTTAAGACAGACCAGTGAAAGAGGGTAGTATGGGAAAGAGGGCAATATGGGAGCTGTAGGGAAGGCAGCAATGCACCTAGAACTTGGAAAAAACCATGGTAGGAAAAAGAGTCTAGGAATTACAACACATTAGGGACATTCATTCAGTTTAGTCACCTCAGAATAGAAAGACCAGTTCATACAGAATCACAGCATCCCAGTGTGACGGGGGTTGGAAGGGACCTCTGGAGATCATCTGGTGCCACCCCCCTGCTCCATCCAGCAGGGTCACCCAGAGCAGGGTCCCCAGCATCTCAGTGTCCAGGCGGGTTTGGAATCTCTCCAGAGAAGGAGACTCCACAGCCTCTCTGGGCAGCCTGGGCCAGGCTCTGACACCATCACACCAAAGAATTTTCTCCTCCTGTTCAGCTGGAACCTCCTGGGTTCCAGTTTATGTCCGTTGCCCCATTCAGCATCATACTTCAGCACAGTCCTTTTAGCCTGGCAAGGCCAGCCAGTGTGCACTGCAAGACTCAGCATCTCAATTTGCAGAGTGCTTCTGAGCTTTCATTTGTGTGAAGCGACTTCAACAACGATTTCAGAACTCTTAATTGTGGATGCTGAGCAATGCAACCACCTTTGCAGTTTCCTGTGCTAACATCCTTGAAAAGAAGAATGTAAGTGTTGTGAAGAACCCAAGACAGGTATGGACCGGTTTATGTGTCCCACTAACAAATGCACTTAAAGCATTCCTGAGGTCAGCTGGAGTGCAGTGGAATCTGCTAGCAAGGCACCAGTGAAATTCTGCTAAAATCTAGGAGAATGGGTGGAGAAAATGCTATAATAAATCCTCTGAACAAGTTGGACTGATTCAATCATTCAAGACCTGCACTGCAACTGCCCAGAGAGCACAGGTTTCTGGCATAGCCATTCTGAATTCTTGCCAGCACACACTAGTGAGGTATCTGCAGCCTTATCTTGGCTAACAGCTCTAAAAGGGATCCTCCGGTCAGCCAGAATCCATAGAAAACTCATTTCCATGCTGCCAATCACAGAGCAGCTTCAAATGCATTAAAGAGAAATCTCAAATTTAATCAAAAATCTATTTATCCTTCTACGGAGTCATGAATATTTCTTTGGCTCTTATCACTAATTATTCAATATACGTGTGTCAAGAGTAACATTCCCTGCCTCTTCCCCTAGGCCATCTCCTCATCATTCAGCCACATCTCAGTGCAGCAAAAGCCACAATCTGCCCTTGATAACAAATAAGTTTATCGCTCAGCAAGATCAAGAAGCAGCTGCTGCCTGCGGGTCCTGCTGCAGAAAAAGCACCAGCTCCGGCAGTGTTTATTTCAAGGGCGATGGGGATTTTCCCAGGCTGGTCTGCCTGGGGCAGGGAGGGCTCTTGGAATGGTCATTCACAGCTCTGATGACTCTAGGACACAGTAATCTGAAGGATCCTGGGGGAGCTGAGCAAAGTATTTACAGGGGGTTTCAATCAGAGGAAATAAGCCGGAGCACAATGGTGAAATCTAGGACGGTCCTGGACAGGTAAGTCAGGCATTCAGGAAGAAAGGTAGATAGCCTTGGTGCATCCATCCTGAATTTCAGCTCAGAAACTAGAAAAGCAGTTCTTGATCCGTGCACATCAAGATACAGCACAGCTACAGTCAATCTGAGATAACCAGGTCTGTAAATTCAGTGCAGATGTGATGTGCCTGTGACCTAGAGGTCTCATGACGTAGGTAAGAGAGACCTGCACCGAGCACACACAGATTTACTGCTGCAGGTGGTTTAACTGAGAATACACAGCAATGACTTTGCAGAGTAACTGGGAATACACAGCAACAACTTTTCCAGAGAAGCAGCTGGTCGATCAAGAAGCACAGGGAAAGCTGCATCATCCTGCTCCTCAGAGTGGCAAATCATGTGTTACACTGCCTGATGGGTTCCATGACCCATCAAAGATGAGTGTCCTTGGTCCCATGCCTTAAGATGGTAGGAGGATCTGGGGAAGAAGAAAAGCTGCTCTGAGTGCCACTCTTCAGCAGCTGGAGGTAGAGTTTCTGCAGAGGGAGGAACACGAAGTCTCTTTCCCTCTGTCTTCGTTATGCATGAAGTTACCTTGATACAGGAGGCTCTGCAGGTGCATTGAAGTCCTCCTGGGTCTAGCTGGTTTTGTTGTTGCTCGGATGCTAGAGTCACTTCTCCCCACCCTGTTAAGCACTGTCTCCCAGCTGCCTTTCAGAGACAGAAGCTGCTCACTATTGCAAAAGGCTGCCTGTGCTTCCCCCCCGTGCTGGGGAGCAAAGGGCTGAGATGAAGGCAAACACCAGAGGAACAGCAAAACGGATCAAGGGAATTCTTTGGGAGAAGGAGGGAAGTTAGAGCATCCTGAGTGGAGAAAGCGACAGCTGCAGATCACATGGAACAGTATGATGGGGAGAGACTGGAAAAAGGGTCCCGCAACAGTGGGCAGGGGAGGCTGCACTGAAGGCAGGAGCTGTAGGTAAGGCTGTAATTAAGGCAGTTGCTGTAGCTAAGGCTGAGAGCTATTTTGCCATTAAAGCTTCAACTCAGGCATTTCACTGAGAAAATTCAGCATCTTGCCCTCAGCCATCTTCCAGCTGTTTACTCCTAGTGCACCATTACTTTTGGGGGGAATCTGCAAATCAGTTCACTAATTAATATATCAGTTCAAACTATTACGGCTTGGAACCTCGAAGAGATCTTAATTTAATAAATGACACTCTGTTTTAAAAGACCACAAAGCTAAATATTCATAAGCTACATATTGCTAACATAAAGCTCGACGAGGTTATGCTGGACTCTGAGGGTAAGTCAGGGTGGGGTGGTGGATGTGCTGCTGTCCCCAGGTAATGGTGAGTTGCAGGTTCCCCAGTTTTCATGATCACACTGTGACACGTCCCAGTTTGGATTCCCAGTCTTTCTAAGCACGTGGAGCAGCAGCTGCAGCAGCTGGCACCCTGCTCTCCAAGGAAAGGACTGTTAGCAAGCACGGAGCGTTCTGAGATATTAGGCCTCAGAATAACCAAATGCACTCTTAAAACTGGTTGACAATTTGGAGCTTCATTTTGCAGAATCGCATGTCCTCGTATAAAGGGAAACCACCAGATCAATGTGGCGAACGTAATACGAAAGCAATGTAATTAATATTTGTAAGCCTAAGACACCTTGATGAAAATCCTACCTGGCATTCATGGCACGGCTCGAACGCAGTGAGCAGAAATTATGAATGGATCCATAAAATGAATGAGGAGGAAAAATCAAACATTAAATAGCTGTTTATTCAAAACAATCACACCATCTAGACACCAAATGAGGCAAAGGTTTTCTGGGAAAAACCTGTACAAGCTGATAATTCCTGACCATATCCTACTGTGCATGGGCTAAGTTGAGGTTATACTGGCAAGCTGAAGAACAGTCCATCTTAAAATCCTCAGCACTTGATTTTGCAGACTTCAAGCTCTTTTAGCATGTCTTGGCATGCTGATATTAATGGTTATTAATAAGGTTGTCTGGTATTTCCCTTTATAATCCTCATTTAAAGTTGCTTGTGACTTACCATCAATTTAACAACCATGATTTTCCTTGCTTTTTGCCTGCCTCAGACTGGTTTCATGTCTGTGTGTGCATGCATGTTGTACCTGGGCTGAAATATTGCCACTATCTAAGTCTATTCTAAACTAAAAGTTTAGGAAATTTTAAGAAAATTTTGAGTGTCCACAACTGCAAAGGGAAAACCTGAATATTTGTTTGCATTCTCTAGAAAAAATTACTCAAACTGTCCCTAGAAAACTGCCGTTTGCATTTGCAAACAGAAAGTTTCTAAAGAACCACAATCAAAATTCTACCTGCACTGGTAATAATTCACTGAAAAATTTTTATACCTGAAACCGATACTCTGATTGTCATCACAAGGTACTAAACTTTAAAACAAAGTGAGTGCAAAACCAATAGGAAATAGAGCTAGGAGTGACAGCAATGGACTGGGACAACCAGGTAGCAGAAACTAGAGCTGGAACCACATGGAAAAGAGAAAAGGAACTGGGAATAGGGACCAAATACAGAGCAGAAATGGCTGGGAGAAGTGGGCAAGACTAGAGTGCAAATCAAGATGGAAGACCTTTTTTTATGCCGAGGGTGGTGAAACACTGGCCCAGGTTGCCCAGATTGGTGGTAGAAGCCCCATCCCTGGAACCATTCCAGGTGACGTTGGACAGGGCTCGGAGCAACCTGCTCTAGTTGCAGATATCCCTTCTCCCAGCAGGGTGGTTGGACTAGATGACCTTGATATGTCCCTTCCAACCCAAACCAGTCTATGATTTTACGATTCTATGACACATTTACATGTCACTCTGTCCTAGCTCTTGGTTGGGATGGAGCAATTCAGAGGCAGGCAACACAGACTAGCACTGCTGCAGGTTCTCAGTCACCTGGCAGTTTCCAGCAATCTCCATCCAGTAGGATTCAATGTTTCAAAGCCGTGATGAGTGAAACGGAGAGGACTGAAGAGATGGCAAAAATTTACTTTGCCAGGTTTTTGTAGAGGAGCAATGGGGAATTAGGAAAGATCTTTACAAACTCCCAAGAATTGTAACTCAACAGTACCCTCTTTCAATCCTTCTTCTTCAGCTCAGGAAAAGGGAACAAGGTTCAGGGAATGGTCCAACTTGTCCTACTTTTCCAAGACTCCTACAGAAATGACTGCAATTTATGTTCAGAGTGACTTGGGCACTGCAATGACTTGCTAAGATGGAGAGTTGAAGCAGAGTAAGGTAATGCATCTTGTCCAAGACCACCCTGAATGCCTTCAGCAGAGGCAGAAATCAAGCTCAGATCACCTGGGTCTCAGTCCCGAGGTTTAACAGCAAGGCACTCAGTCTTCCTGCCTAGTGACAACTCAGGATGGATTGACAACATCTACCATTCTGAAACACTGTGAGGCAGCAGGCTGGCAAGAATCGCTGTGAAAAGAGAGAAGGGAGGGGATGGGTGAGGAGGAGGAAGAGCCAGAGAGATCTTAAGTAACAGAAGCAGCACCCTACCACATCTTCTGCTTCCTCCCTTGTCTGTTGTTTTGCTC
Source organism: Actenoides lindsayi (assembly GCA_025331215.1). Lineage (NCBI taxonomy): Eukaryota > Metazoa > Chordata > Aves > Coraciiformes > Alcedinidae > Actenoides > Actenoides lindsayi. The sequence goes on along the minus strand of WTSP01003665.1, from coordinate 2,840 downwards.
ACAGACCTCCTCTGCTCCTGGAGCAATGCAGAGATTCACTGTGTTACTTGGGCATTTCAAGGACCATCTCTCCACGAGACTGCAGTGAGCAGAACTACTGCAGACCCTACACACAGCTCCCCTTCCCCTCAAGGGTCTGAAGACACACGGTTGAGTCTACAGGTTTAAATCCTGCATATGCAGGATTCGTGTGATATAAGTTTCCAGTAACGGGCATTTGTTGCAATCGAGGCCCAACGTGCAGCCTGCCAGGGACAGATTATGTCAGTGAAAGAGCAACTCCATCCTTACCTCCCTCTCCTACAAACCCACAACAGGGTTGAACTTCCATTGTTTTCTCCAGGTAGCCATCAGTGCTACAGAAAACCGTGCAGCTGTACGGAGCAGTGCCCACAAACCACTGGCCCTGAGCTATACCATACAGTGTTTACTCCAGGCTATGTTATTGCCTCCACGAGGCCAGGCAAAGCTCTGGGGTGACCCAAAACCTACCCAACCTTCGGACTAAACTTAGCAGTTCACTTGTGACAGCACAGAAATTTTTGACCACGCTCTAGCTGTTCTGCTGCACTGGCAAAGCGAGCTGCACCGCACGGCTCCAGCCCATCTGATCCTCCCACTCCGAGTGACAGAAATACCTGGAGACTCCTTGTGTGACCGTCCGTGGAAATGTTACAGTTCCATCTCATTATCGGTGTTCACAGCACAGATAAAGCCATTCTGGAAATTAACTTCTGGGTGCATGGAGGAGCATCTCATTAAAGCTCAGTAGCTCAGCCACGGTTCGCTCTGTTTTGTTCCTTTTCCTGCTGGCTGGAGGTACCAGCTACAAGGGCAGGTAAAACTGCTGCCTTGAGAACCTCTGAGGTCGGTTACTGTGTATGATTCAAGGGAAAGGGAGTCATAACTGAGCTGCCTTTCTTGGTGAACAGCGTGGCATATTGTTACAGATCCCTTCCTTCCTTCACCCTCCAAACCAGCAAGATCACAAGACACCAGTATCAGCCACGCTGGGCTCCATGCCAGGAGAATTAATGAAGTGGTGTAATAGCCCACACGGAGGCCTGGTGATTGGCACCACGCTTAAAATGCATCTGCAAAGCAGGAGATCATAGCGTTGCTGCTGTGTTCTGTTTATTACAGGCACATCTCTTCCGTTCCATTGATTTCTTTATTAGCGCGGTTTAAGGCCGCGGTGTGGGGGCTGACTCTGCTTCAAGCACAGGGGGTTGAATTCCAGCACAGCTCACGGAAAGAAGTTTCCCTTTTGAGACTCCAGACCTGGATGACAGAGCCCACTACTAACGAGAACTGGAACCTTACTGAGAGGTTCCCAAGGCCTTGGAAAGATCCTACAGGGCAAGGTGAGACTGGGTTGGGTTTTGTACTTCCTCTTGGGTTTTTTTTTTGTCATGGAAAGAAGAGGAAAAATTTTATCTATAAGAGTATAGAGGCACTGTGGTAACTGCAGGGAGGACTTCAATTCCTGATCCAGCGAGGAGGTTTGAAAGCAGCTGCAAGCAACAGATGTGCAGACTCTCAGCTCCTTGCTTTTCATCTGCGCTGTTAAGAGGTCAACTCTTGACTTGATGCGGATGGGAAGGAACGGGGGGGGTCTCAGTGTGCTCATCAACCAGCATTCAATCACATCATAAACTCTACATAATTTTGCAATCCATTATTCATGGTAGAGGTGACAGATTCAGCAGAGCCAAACAGCTCAGGACTGAGAGGCAGTGGCTGGACTGCCCAGGGAACCACGACGGCTCCACGTCTACCCTGAACATCCTTGGCTCAGAGCACAGACAGAAAAAACATGGTCTGTAACCAGCTGAGGATGGGGCTGGGCTGGAGTCATCAGATTCCCACTACCAAAGGCCAGGAAGAGGAGGTCTGTGCGGGAAGAGGTGGAAATCTGCTGGTACTGTCTGCAATGCCAGTTGCTGAGCTGGCTGTTACAACAAATCCTGACACAGCTAAAGCCTGGTGTCGTGGTGCCAGGCTGCAGCAGCTCGATGCCATCACTGCCCCTGCCCCGGCTCACTGTGACAGCCAACATCAAGCCATACCTACGGAGGGTTGGGGGTCATGGTCAAGGGGAGCCCCAGAAGTGACTGATGATGAGCAGGCATCACCCCTGCAGAGCACATCTTGTGCCTGGCCAGGCAGCTGGGCTTTGCTCAGCTCTTGGGCTTATTGCTGCCTCCCTTGGAAATTCCTAGAAAGCTCCCACTGGCGGTATCGCCCTGGAAATGTTCTCAGACTGCCCTGGCAATACTCCTCCAAGGAGTCTCCTTTGTACCTGTATCCAGGCCCTGCCTGTCCTTGCAAAGGGACCCTGCTGCCTTCCTGCCAGTTGCAGCAGCGCAGAGCACAAACAAGAAGAGCTGCAAGCAGGCAGCCTCATCAGGACATGCAAATCCCACCACAGAACCCCTAGAGTTGCGTTTTTTCACCCCTTAATATTGTTAAAGCTTCTTCTCAAAACAGCCAACGCTGCTGCTTTCAGTTCCCAGTTCAGTTTTCCCCCAAAATTATAGGGCTGGTGAAAGCAAACATACACACATCGTACGTGGATGAATCAAAACCAAAAAGCCTTGATTTTTATATCCATATGTGACACCTATATAGGCCTGCTTTTCACTGTAAAGCATTCAAAACTAGAAGAGGGGAGATTTAGACAAGAGAGCAGGAAGACATTTTTTACACTGCGGGTGATGAGATCCTGGCCCAGGTTGCCCAGAGAGGTGGTCGCTGCCCCATCCCTGGAACCATTCCAGGTGAGGCTGGACAGGGCTCTGAGCAACCTGCTCTAGTTGCAGATGTCCCTGCTCAGTGCA
>WTSP01003664.1:5938-22997 GCA_025331215.1 Actenoides lindsayi | reverse complement strand
TGATCCCTGGAGGGGTTTCCAAGCCATGGAGCTGTGGTGCTGAGGGACAGGGGTCAGTGGTGCCCTGGCAGTGCTGGAGGAGTGGTTGGATTCGATGATCTGAAAGGTCTTTTCCAACCAAAACGGTTTTAGATGTGATGCAACACCACGACACCCTGCTGGCTATTTCTGGAGGTGACACGTGATTGGGTTGGATACCCACATGTCACTGCTGGTGGAGGGGCTCCCAGCTTTGTTCCCAGCAGAGGAAAGGTGTGCACGCTGCCTGACTCATTCATTCAGGCTGTAAGGACCTGTGGCTGAGGGTGGCTTCCCACTCCCTGTCTGCGTTGTACCCAATGCCCGTAAGGTGTAGAGGGAATTCTCTGCCTCGTAAGTCTCTACCCTTTATCTGTGTCTTTGAGAAGAGCACAGAGGAGAGGAATGCCCACCTTTGTTTTGTGTGAAAGCCCCTTTAGTGTCTATTTTGCCTGGTCCATCCCATTTGCATTCTCTGGTGGTAAGAACTGTCCTACTTGTTCTAACACAACTCCAAAGCCGCGGCAGCCTGGGTCAACTGCAGCAGGCTGTGGTGGTCATCGGGGAGCCTGCTGCTGGGGGAGGTCAGGGCCGGTCCTCCCGACCGCTGTCACCAGTTGGGGTGACCCCGGGCGTGTCAGCAGTCCCCTCCCAGCCGGAGCCAGGGTTTTCATAAGACTTTCTTCTTGTGTTTTCCAGGTCTACAACTCGAACAAGGACAACCAAAACGAAGGCAGTAAGTATTGCCCAGCCCGGGTCGGTGCTTGGTAAATAACTCATTTTTACAGCTGCCTCAGACAGGGCATTTTCCTCTCCAGCAGAAGCCTTTTTCTCACAGCAATAGCTCTACTTTGCCGATAACGTTCCTCGTGCCTGTTTGCAGCCTTTGCACCGAACGGGTTCTTCCTCCCCTCTGCTCCTCCCTTCCTGCTGGTCCGTGTCAGCAGCTGCAGCTCCCTCGTGTCCCGTGCGTGTTCCTCTCGGCTCTGTGCGAGCTGGTGGATCCTCGCGGGGCTCTGTGCTGCTGGAGGATGGGCTGGCTGCTGCCCTGCCTGCCTGCTGAGTCCTTCTAGAACAGCTCCCTCTTTTCTCTCTGTTACCGGGGGGGAAATTGAGGCATTTTTGAGGCACAGAGAATGGGACTTGCTCAATGCTGTCCTGCCCTGGCCATGAACTGTCACTGCTCTGCGTGCTCCCTGCACACTGCCAGGGCAGTAGGTGGTGATTTGGCTGCAGAAATGTGTTAAAATGACCATTTTCTGAACTTTGTTGAGGGGTGATGCAAAAGCAGGGAAGACTTTAGGGGTGGGAGGAAGGAGTGGTGAAGTAATTGGTGAAGTAATTGCCACTTCTGAAAGAAGCGCTTGTCGAACCGTGACCTTCCCATCTTACGTGCTGTCAGCCAGAAATCCTCCCGGGGCTGTCACTTGGGCTGGCCTCATCCTGCCAAGGAACGGTGGCTCTGTAGGGATGGTAAGAGCTCGAGCCAAGTGTGTCCGGGACTTTCCCAGGGTTATCTGTATTGTCTGTTCCTGGGCTTCAGCTGCCAAGCGTGCAGCAGATTCCAGGTCAGGACTCCTAAATGTCTCTTTGGGGTTTCTTTAGGTGAGGGCTGTCTGGGTGGTGGTCCTTCACCCTGGCTCTTCACTGCCAGGCTGGTTTTGCCCCTGGGCCCCAGCTCCTGCCCCTGGTTAGTTCCTAGAATCATAGAATCCCAGTCTCGACGGGACCTCAAGGATGGTCCAACCTTTCTTGGGAAGAGTCTGGTCAAGGTAAGAAGGCTCAGCACCCTGTGCAGCTGGATCTTAACAGTGTCCAATGTTGGGGACTCCGCCACTTAACCTGAGGAGATGGTTCCAATGGATGATCGTTCTCATTGTGAAAACTTTCTCATGTCCAATCAGAATGTCCTCAGGTGTAACTTGTACCCATCGCCCCTCGTCTTTTCCATGTGACTCCTTGTAAAAAGAGTCTCCGGCTTCTTCGTAGCCTCCCTTTAACTGCTGGGTCATGGTGAGGTGGTCTCCCCTGAGCCTTCTTTTCTCCAGGCTGAACAAAACGGGTGCCATGCAGGGGGTGCTGGAATCTGGTGGCTTTGAGGAGAAAGCCGTTTGCCCCCATAGTAGGGGCAGCTCCCGTGCTGGTTCCCAGCCCAGCCCTGGGCTGCCGGCACCGCTTTGGCAAGTTGTTTGTTTGCAGTGCTGGTGGTGGCTGCAGCCCACATGCCTCGGAAGGTGTGGTGGGGCGTGCAGAAGAGCCTGCTTCGACCTTGTGCTGCCACGACCGACGCGCGCAGCGGGAGTCAGCAAGGTTGCCTGGGGCTGAGTGGAGCCGAGTGAGCCCTTGCCCCAGTTCCCAAAGCTCTGATATGCTGTATCAGCGTAACATAAAGGAATTAATGGATTAGGTAGAAATAATCTGCTAGGCAAAAATAGAGCAGGGTGAGAGCAGCTCAGTAGCACTGGAAATGTGACGCTACAGGAAGGTCAGGTAGGTGTGAGGTGTCTCTCCGCTGGGTCGCGGTACCAATGCCGAGTCTCAGCTGTGTGTTGAGATGCTGCTCTCGGGTGAAGAACCTGTGACATGTGTCGTGGCCTGGAGTTGTGTTTCCCATCTTTCCCCTGTGGATTGAGAGCCTCAAGGCTCTCAATACAAGGGAGGGGCACTAGCAGGAGGCTGTGCCCTGCTGCAGGTTCCAGTGCAGGGGCAGAGGGAAGCACGGCCGCTGGTAATGAAAGTGTTGGAAAATCCCCTCCCTGTTACTCCTGAGAGGATGTTTTAAATGTAGGGCATGGGGATTAGTGATTCCGTTATGAGCAGTGGAGAAGCGTGGTGGCCACGGTTCTGGGGCTGCCCCGAGGGTTAGCCCTCCCCGCTGCCTTTCCCTCTCGTTTCCTAACCCCAGCTGATGGCAGAAGGCAGCTCCACAATGATGCAAATCCACCCGACTATGGGCTGTGGGTCCCGTCCCTCCTGTCCACGCGATCCCGTCTCTGCCTTGTCACAGCAGCAGCTCTCGCTGAGGTCATAGAATCACAGGATGGTTTGGGTTGGCAGGGACCTTAAAGCTCATCTCGTTCCATCCCCCTGCTATGGTCAGGGACACCTCCCACTAGAGCAGGTCGCTCAAAGTGCTGTCCAACCTGCCCTTGAACAACCTACACCTTTTCTACCTTCTGGAGTTCAACGTCTTAAACCTCTCGGCCGTGCAGCACGATCCTCTGTCAGGTATGGCTGGGGACATCCCACACCTTCCTCCCAGCAGAGTGGGTCGTGGCTCAGCCCCAGCCCTTGGGTGCAGGGTGACTTTGCCCACCCTGTCTCTGCCATACGACAGGTTTCCCAGACCTTTCTTTAGGGAGGAGGTAACAAAGAGCTGTCTGTGGGCAGGGTTTTCCACGCCGTGCTGGAAAGCTGACTAAGGGCTGAATTCTCCAGCAGGTATTTGTAATTCCTTGAAACTAAACGTGAAAACCTGCAACGGCATGAGTTAATTGAGGTCTGCATTCCATTAACTCAAGCATTGTAGATCTTACTCTCGGGCAGAGTCAGCTGCCTTCAGGACATCCTAATTTGCACCAAATAAATATTTCATTTGTGCTAATAAAAGACAGGGCTGTTCCTGAACTGTGCACATCTGCGTAGAGTGAGGGCGGCTGGGATGGCACGCAGGGTGCTCGTGAGCCAACGCTCTTTAGCCGGGCAGGAGCATGGTGCAGGCAGTGCTGGGGGGCCAGGGCTGGCACTGGCTGGCTGCCCAGGGACAGATCCCCTCCCACGTGGCACAGGAGACGCTTTGGACAGAGATTTGGCCTAAAATTAGTTCCTTTCTCCCAGTCTCTGTTGCTCTTCCACTGCCACACACCATCAGCTCTCCTACCCCTGTGCTTTCACCTCTCTTTTGTTTTCTTTGCTCCATTTTCCTTCACAGTTATCTCCCGCTTCTCCCTTCCACTCATTTCTTTCCCCATTCTCCTTTTACTATCACTTTTTGATGCTCTATCCTGTCACATAGCTTGTCCTCGAAAAAAACCTGCATTTGCACAAAACCGCCTCAAAAGCTCCAAGAAGAAATCCAGAGGCCCCCGCGCCGCTGGTCCGGGCACGCAGGCAGTCCCCAGTGTGGGGTGATGGAGATGGCCTCGAGATGAAGACATCTCTCCGTGCCGTGGGTAGCAGGGTGGAGAGCTTGAGAGGGTCTGTGGGAATTACCTGGGACTCGTTAAGCAAGCTGCTGTTTTCAGGGATTTATTGCGTTGAAAATTACGCAATTCCCTTTCTTCCCCCCAAGCAGCTTGTCAGCTTTCCAGCCGAAGGTCTCTTCGGGCTATCTCGCCCTCACCCTAAACTCAGCTTTGACCAGCTGCAGAGGGAAAGGCTGGCGGAGCCTGGGGCTCTGCCGCTCGGCAGGCGTGGGAGGTGCCTCTCCAGAGGCTGCCGTGATGGATTCGCCTTCTGAGCACGACCCGAGCTCCTGCCTTTCCTCCCTGAGCTCCTGCCTTTCCTCCCCGAGCTGCCCGGTCCTCTGCTCCCCCTGCCCACCTGGAGGGATGGCAGTGTCTGCGGGGATGCCCCGCGGGAGGCCGGCCCTGGGCCAGGTGCTGATGGCTGCTCTGCTCTCTTCCCTTGCAGCCGCCCAGCTGGATACGATCGGCTTCAGCATCATCAAGAAGTGCATCCACGCTGTGGAAACCCGAGGTAGAGCCCTTCGCCGGGGGGTCTGGTTTCGGGGGACGGCCCTGGCAGCTCCGGGTAGCAGAGCAATTGCTCACCTGCTCTTTTCTTGAGCAAAATGATTCATTAGCCCTTGGAGACCCACAGCAGATAAAGGCTGGAATATGGTCGGGCAGATGCGTTTGCCCTGGGGCCGGGGCAGGGTTGGGAAATAACACACTGGGTGTGCAAAATGGGGGGAGGGACTGAAGCTGGGGGTTCGTCTGAGCATCCCTTTGTGGGTGCTGCTGCAGAGCACTTCCTCTCGTGTGGGGTAGGACACAGAGGAGCACTGAAGTCCGTCCCCAGACCTCTCGCGAGGACCATTCGTGCACAGGGGGGCTGTCGCGGTGTCGTCCTCGTGGGGACACGCGGGGCTCGTTCTCACACTGCTTCTGACAGCTCTGGTGCCTGCACTGGGTAAGAAAGAGGCCTCACAGGAAGCTGACTGGCAGTATTTCTGCCCGTGTTCATTCACCGGGGTCTTCTTCCTGCCTAGAGACAATGTAATATGCCATGGGCTGTTCAGATGAGGTGTTTTCCCTCATAACAGCAGCAGCAGTGCAGAGCTGCTGTTGAGAGCAAAGGGATGACAGCTGGGGGAAAATTAGAAATGAAAATAAAGGAAAAGAAATAAATGGGTAGATGAGACCAAGTGCAGATCTTGGGGAAAGTTCAGAGAGCTCCAGCCGGGGAGGTGCCGCACGCCCAGCCCAGGGTGCTTTGGTGGGAATGGGCTTCTGTCACCACATCCTCTGGCTACTCATTTGGTTTGAGACCTCGTTGTTCCCCATGTGAAGAACATGCAGAAAGCTCAGAACTCAGGCTGAAGAACTCAGTCTGGTAAAATTTTCCCAAACTGCCCTTGTGGTGTACGCCGAGTGCAGATCCCTCAAGGTGCAGCCCTAACTACCTTGCGTGATGGGGAGGTGTCCTTAGATCTTTTATTCCTGAGCTAATTGGGGATAATACTTTTCATCATTATGGCAAAGCTCTGACATCAAACCCCAAATTTACCCTCTTGTATAATTTTGTAGGTAGTTGATGAGATGCTTTAGTTATTTTTGCTGTCAAGAGAAGCCAAGGAAATGAAAGAAATATTAGTAACTGCTGTGGCATTCCCCTAATAAGCTCTTTATTTTTCCTAGGGATCAACGAGCAAGGGCTCTACCGAATCGTTGGAGTGAACTCCAGAGTTCAAAAGCTGTTGAGTATATTAATGGGTACGTATATCGCCTTTTGTTCGAGGCAAGGAGATCGGGCTGCTTTGAAGTCTTGCCAGCCTGGAACAGAGGCTCTTGTTGGGCTACCTGGTCGTGGTGAATGTTTCCTTAGGACCACGTGCTGTTAGAGGCCAGGAGGTCGCAGGGCACCACTGGCAGGTTGCTATGGTAGGAGTCCTGTAGGACATTGCTTGGAAAGGTCTCCTGGTGCAGTCGCTGGTGTCCTGCTCACGTGCACTATGGATTTGGGCAGCCTTCCCAAGCGCAACTAAAATCTTCAAAGAAATAGCTGAAAGCTTTGGTTTTTAATCTCGTACCTGCCACGTCGTTCCCAGAGTACTTTTTAATTATTTTCTCTTGTGTGTTGCATGCTGCCTGTAGCTCTTCTTACTTTTTCCCCTTGGACCTTCTTTTTGCCTGTTTTAACATGGTCTTGCCCAAACCTTTCAAGCTTGTGTTTCCCTCATGCCTGAGGCATCGGTTCCTGCGGTTCTGGGTGCTCAGGAGGAGAGAAGGTATCGGGTCACACCATGGCAGGGCTCGGTATTGGCAATGTGGGGCTCCTCTGAGCACTGGCCCCGATGTGCAGGCACCTTGTGTCTGCCTGGCAGCCCCTGGAAGGCTCTCCCCGCCTCTGAGATGACAGGATGGTAAGAGAGGGGCTGTGGTGTTTGCTACAAGTGCCTTTGTGCTCTGAACCAGCTTTCCTGTGGGCTTCATCCGAGCACCGAAAGGTGCAGGAGCAGACAGGGCTGGTGCTTGTCAGTGAGCTGGTGCAGGTCTGGGACCACCACAGCTGGCTTTGCCCGGAGCGGTTCCTTGTCGGTGGTGCTGGGTTTCCAGAGCCCTGTAGCTGTGCAGAGCCCTGTTGTTGGTCCACGTTGGAGAATCTGTAGCCTGACTCCCAGCCCAGCTTCTGTGCCAACTCCAGCCCAGGGGTTCTGTTTGCCCCCCTCAAAAAATGCGAGAAGTTCCCCTCTTTGGTCTTTTCACTGCCTCGGCCCCTCCAGCAGAACCTCCCCTGCTCCCTCAGCCCTTGTCCGTGGTCCAGGTTGGTGCTGCGGTTGGCTATGGCTGCGTGTGACCAACCCCGTTGGTGCCAGGAGCTAGCAGGAGGCGTGTCCAGCCCCCAGCCGCAGCCCTGCGGCAGTCTGTCTGTCCGCACGCGCAGGAGACACGCGGCAGAGGAACTGTCTTGAGAAAAGACAGGCTGGGGCTGCAGCAGCAGCTGCTGTCCCCTGCCAGGCCCACCTCGCGCTTCTCAGACTTGGCAAAACCGTGTGTGCAATAGGTGCAGTGATGAGGAAACCAGTGCCGATGGTTTGTTAGTGCCCTTACGAAGGTGTTTACTGCTCCTTGGGGGGGATCTGCGAGTTGGAGTGACGTTTGTGGCCCTCTTCCTCTTTCCCTTCGCTCGTTATCATTCCTTTGCCACGTGACCTCCTTTCCCTTTCCCTCACAAAACGGCAGCGCTCCCTTCTCTCCATGTTTCTCCTTGCATAAAGTTTTTATCCCTCGTGTTCCACTTCCAACATCTTTCCTTCTCCTCTTCCAGTCCTTCCTCCTTCCCTCACCGCTGACGTTCCGTGAGCAAAGCCCGCGGTGGCCGTTCCGGTTGTCAGCGTGCCCTGTGCCCAACTGATCATCCAGGGGTGATTGGGAAGCAGAAGGGCAAGGCTCTAAATCAGAGGCTGTCGCAAGGGGACCTCTCTGCATCGGCTCTGCTCTGGCATTTGGAAAGTTCTCCGCGGTCACAAGAGCTGGTGACTGACTCTTTTATTAGTGGGAAGCTGGCATGGGTTCTGGGACACATGAGCATGTCCTTCTAGCCACCCAAGCGCGGCAGAGAAGCTGGGGCTGTCCCGTGGCACACGCGTTTGGCACCGTGAGTCAGAGCATCGGTTTAAGAGCATTGCTGTCCGCTGATAAAGATAGGCTGGGACCCCCCCCGGCCACGGGTCCCACCTGCTGGGTGGGGGAGCTGGTGGAGCGGTGGATCCCGTGTTCTTCTCGCAAGGGCGGTCTGGGGCTGTGTCGGCTCTGGGTCGAGGCGGCAGGGATGTGACAGATGGCAAAACTTGCTCGGGTGAAGAGCTCTCCGGAGCTGGGAGGGATTCAGTGTTCTGGACGCCATCCAGCATCCGTTATCTCCTCGGCGACTGAAGCCACTCGGCTGTCGACCTCGTGTCTCATCATGCGGTGATAGATCGCCAGTGGTTTTTCTTTGTTCCCAGCATGTCTTCGTTAGCTGTCGCTGCTGGAAGCCCCATCAGAGCACGTGCCAGGGGCTGCCACTCGGCAGCCCAGTGGGTGCTGCAAGCAGGGACCCCTTTGGGGGTCTCCTGTGCCACCCAGCACGCTTTGCAAACCTGTGACTCTGTCTTTCTCCCAGTCACAGGCAGTTCAGTCATCTTTGACCATCCCAGTGTTCGGGCTGTCTTTGAAGCCAGTGTCACAGAATCCCAGCAGGGTGGGGGTTGGAAAGGACCTCTGGAGATGATCTGGTGCCACCCTCCTGCTCCAGCAGGGTCACCCAGAGCAGGGGGCCCGGGTTCATGTCCAGGTGGGCTTTGAATCTCTCTAGAGGAGACTCTGAACACATCCATCATCCAATCCCTGACTGTTCTTGGCTGCCCTCAAGGCTCTGAGGACCTGCCGGTAGCAGCACCGCTCGATTCAAACATTCCTGTTGGGATCCAACCCTCCTGAACAGGGGAGCCAAAGCGTCCTTACAACTTCAGGTTTCCCTTATATTTAGAAATGAATGTGGGCAGCGTTGCTGGTTCACATACAGTTTAAATGGCAGAAAGCTCGGGTTTCCGTGAGCAGTGGCTGGTGTCGGTGACGCCGCTGGGAAGGCCTTTGGCACGAGGTGTTTGCAGGAGGTTGGCACTGAGCTTGGCTGACCTCGGAGCAGAGCCTTCCTGTGGGCAACAGCCACCTCAGCGACAGCTTGGGCAGAACAGCTTGTCTGTGTCTGAACTGGGGTGAAGCACAGGAGAGACCTTTAAAACAGGTCCCTTCCCACCCAAACCGGTCTGTCTTTCTATCAAACAGGGAGGATACCTCCCCCAGGGCTCGTGGGAGGAAGGTCATCTATGCCAGGCAACTTAGCCTGAGCCATCACCACGTGCCATCAAAATGAGGACAAAACCTGACCAATAAACCTTTATCAGTGGAATATCCCATGACAGGGTTTGTTGTGCACAGGGTAATCGTGGTACCAGCAGATCCTCCGCTGAAGGTTGACACTGAGATGAGTGGAGCGTTCCAGTGTCTGATCTTCTCTTCTTGCTCCTTCCCAGTGTGAGCCATAAGGGCTGGTGAATGGGGCTTCCTGTAGCCCCTCACTGCTGGGGTATAGTGTGGAAATCTCGGGAGCCTCCCCGGAGTGGGTGAGAATTGTGGCTGGGTGATGAGGTGGTGCCCCAGGCAGTTCCCCTTGCTGTGGAGGAAGGGGTGAGGAGTGGAAACCCGCTGTCTCCCAGCAGCAGCTTTCTCCATGCTGGGGAAGAAGATGAAGTAGTTTCTTAGGAAGGGCTTTAGGTGGTGGTGGGGGGGATGTGCAGCAGCCAGGGTGGCTGCCTGGGGGGTGTCCCCAGCATCGCGTGCGAATGTCCTGCTCTGGTTCCTCCATGGCTGGGGGTTTGGGGGTGTCAGATCTGCCTGGGCTTCCCTCCCACCTGCCATGCCACATGGTACCCATCCTGTCACCCAGGGTCTGCAGGGATGGATGTATGGAGGTGAGTGGGACCCCCGTCCCCTCCGCTGTGGCTGCTCTTTGCCTCCAGGGAAAAAAGAAACCAGCAAACCTGATTTTTTTGGGACTGGAAATGGATTCCTCCCAGCCCTGAATTTCTGTGTAGATCCTGCCATAAAAAAACATGTTTGGATTTCTTCTTGATTGAGGTCTGGAGAGCTGCTGCTCCCTTATCTTTCCTCAAATATCCCTTGGAATACCACGTCAGCCCTTTCTGTATCTGCTGAGGGAGGTCAGATTAGCAGTTTACAGCAATAAGCCACTTCAATGTTAATGCTGAATCTGGCCTGCGGGTGCTTTTCCGGGCTGGTTTCACATTTACACCAGTTCATGTGGAATCGTGTCCTTGTGCAGAGACAGAGGTTCTCCGTGCTGCTGGCTGCAGCCCTCCCTAGCTGGGGAGACAGATGCTGCATCTGTAACCCGCAAACTTTCTGCAGACTCATAAATTTGAAGGTCAAGGGGAACTGATTATCTCCCTCCCAGCCTTTTCATGAGGCCGGCCGTAGGATTGTGCCTTGTCTTTCAAGAATCATGCTTATAAAGCTCCCAGATGGGCTTTCGAAAAGACATCCAGTCTTGGGTTGTTTGTTCAACTTTGGTGAGGCCTTGCTATTGAAAACAGGGTGGTTTTGTGTTTTGTTTTGTTTTGTTTTGTTTTTAAAGGGGTTGTTGTTATTGTTTGTTCTTTTTCACCGCACCAAGCTTATCTTTAATCTGTTAAAATTGCCTCCTTCCGAAGGAGGTGCCGTGGGAAGTTGGCTCGGCGCTGCCGCGGAGGGCTGGGGTTCACTCGGGTGAGACACGGACGTGATCGCTCTGTCAATACACAGTTCTACAGTGTTTGCTTTATCAGCTGCTGCTCTTGATGGCTTTTTATTTTAATTACAACAGACCCCTGGCCCTAAGGGAAAGCCTAACAGTTATTCAGTGCATTCTTTTAATTAGTTTTCACATTGCACTGGGCTTACCTATCGCTTTAGAACCCGAGCGCGCGTTATACGTGCCTGCGAAACGACAAACGCCCCAGCGAGCAGGGCCCGTGGGACCCGACCGTGTCAGCAGCTGTGTCTGGCTTGGCCTTGGTGGCTGCGAGTGCCTCTCCGGGGACACGCGGCACCTCCGTGGCGCTGGAAGCACCCGCCGCTGTGTCTCCCGAGGGCCCTGCAGAGGCTTCCCAGGGACTGACTGGTAGGGTGAGGGGGGTAATGGTTTGAAACTGGAAGAGGGCAGATTTAGATTGGAAATGGGAAGGAAGTTCTTCACTGTGAGGGTGGTGAGACCCCAGCACAAGGTGCCCGGGGAAGCTGTGGCTGCTCCATCCCCGGGAGTGTTCAAGGGCAGGTTGGACGGGGCTCTGAGCGACCTGCTCTAGTGGGAGGTGTCCCTGCCCATGGCAGGGGGGCTGGAATGAGATGATCAGTCAAGTCCCTTCCAAGCCAAACCATTCTGTGATTCCATGATTTCGGTGGGAGCAGGGTGATCCTTGTTGTATATCCAGGTCCTGCTCACCTGGAGCTCAGTGCACTCAAAGCCTCTGGCTCTGGAGCATCTGAGAGATGCCAGGACCGAGTTAGCAGAGAGCCTTCATGGAGCAGCGTCCAAACAGGAGACAAACAACGTGTGAATGGGGCACCTTCCTTCCCTGCTCCTCGGCACCTCAGTGTTGTACGTGCGGTATCCACGGCCGGGCCACTTAATGCCAATCTGATGGTGGCTTTTGAGATGACTGGCTGTAACTGTCAGCAAAGAATCTAAACTAAATGCTACCCATGTCCATCTCTGCTCGGCATGGGTGTGAAGAGGGTGGTGGTCACCGAGGAGCCCCCTCCAGCGTGGCCAGCTCAGCTCTGGCCCCCGTCACGGTGGGATCCTGGCGTGGGTGGAGGTACTGAAGAAGGGAGCGCTCGCTGCTTCCCGAGGGCTCTTTTATTGTCAAAGCATTAAGGTGTTCTCACAGAAATCAGTACAAACAGCACCTCATCGATCTCACTGTGGAGCTTTGTGCAAATTCCTCTGGCCTCCAGACCTGGGCTGGCGGTTTGCGTGGAGTGGGGAGAAACAGAGAGCTGCCGATTCCCTCCAGCCCAGATTGTGGGTGGCTGGTCCAGACCCTGCTGGGAAGGAGCCTCCCACTGACCCCCTCCAGGACACGACAGAGCTGCCCACGCTCTGCCTGTCCGCAAAGGGGTTTTTAAAAGGAAAGACAGGAGGGGAAGGAAGGTAGGAAGGAAGGGAAGGCCCTGGCGAAGATGCAGGAAAGTGTGCTGCAGTATTTGACAAGAAAAACAGGGGTGCTTTGGAGGCTCCCTGGCTTCAGACGCTGGTGCTGCCCAGAGCTGGAAACCAGAGGGTGGCTCTGCAGCTCCCGTGGGACCTGCGAGCCTGTCCCAGCAGTCCCTGGGCTGTGGGTACGGGTGGGTGGTGCTGGGGTGCTGGACCCCCATGGCACAAGCACAGGGAGCGTGATGGGGCTGGCATACGGAGCAGTTCAGAGTCGTGGCTCTGGGTTTCCTCTGGGCACGCTGGCATCGTGGCTCTGCCACTGCCCGGCTCCCGTGGGGCGGTGCTGGGGGCTGGCAGCACAGTGTGATGCAGAGGTGCTGAGATGGGCCTGGGCCTCTTGGGCTGGCACTGGGGAGGCTGCCCCTCAAATCCTGGGGTCAGTTTTGGGCCCCTCACTCCCCGGAGGACATTGAGGGGCTGGAGCGTGGCCAGAGAAGGGCAATGGAATTGGGGAAGGGGCTGGAGCACAAGGGTGGTGAGGAGCAGCTGAGGGACCTGGGCTTGTTGAGCCTGGAGAGGAGGCTGAGGGGAGACCTCCTGGCTCTCCACAGCTTCCTGACAGGAGGTTGGAGCTGGGGGGGTTGGGCTCTGATCCCAGGGAACAAGTGACAGGACAAGAGGAACAGGCCTCAAGCTCACTGATCAAGTTCACCTGAACACTGGGCTGGGGAACAGCAAACTCAACGGGACGTGACAATCTTCCCACGCAGCTGAGCTGGTGTGAACTGGTGTGAGCTGGTGTTATCTTCCCTTTGGTTCCTTAATTTCTTTTTCACCTTTTTCCTTAGATCCCAAAGCAGCCACAGAAACAGAAACGGAGATCTGCGCAGAGTGGGAGATCAAGACCATTACCAGCGCGCTGAAAACCTACCTGAGGTGAGGCAGAGGAGCCTCAGCTGCCCTGCGGCTCCTGGGGTGCTGGTCTGGGGTGGTACTGCCTGCTATCGTGGGTCCTGAACAGCACAACTCGAACAGAAATAAGGGAGAAACTGCTCTCAGAGTATTTATCCTGGATATTCCCTTGACCCTCCAGCAGGTGTGAGCAGGGTCTGGGGAACACGATCAGCAATCTGATGGACCCATGCGTCGTGCAAACGTGATCTGAAAGCTCATTCTTGCATCCCCTGCCTTGAATTCAGCTTCTCAGGTTGGGCTCCCACCTAAGGAGCGCGGGGCAGGCGGGGAGCGCAGGGCTGCTCCCAGGGCTTGGCTGTAGCTCTGGTGCAGAGCCAGGAGCTGAGCTCTCTTGCAGCAGCGCTTTCGGGGAGCGAGTCGATGCCGCTGCGGCCGGGAGTCACCTCCCGGCAGGGCTGGTTCCTTGGCAGCAGCAGCAGCCGCAGCTCCTTCTCCACGCCGTGCTCCTGCCCCTCGTCGCCGCAGCGTCTCACTCGCGGCTGCCGCTCTGTGCGGTGGGGTCGGTTCGAGAGTGCACGGGAGACAGGCTAAATCCAATTAGGGTGACGAGTGTAATTAGCTCGGTGGATCTCAGCCTAGGCAATCGCAAAACGCTACATAACTTGGCATGATGGGCAACCTTTGCTCCGGAGTTTGAGCTGCTTGCGAAGCAGTGGGGAATGGCAGTGCCAGTGAGCGGTCCCACCGAGGGGGTGTGGAACTGGGAGAGGGGAACGGGGGTTTTCACGGGGATGGCCACTGCTAAAAATTGATGACGAGTCTTGTTTCTCTTTTTTTAATTTATTTTTAAACTTACTTGGAAGTCGTGGGCTCACTAATGTGCTGAAACTCTGTGTTACTGAAGGAATGCTCAAATTAAAAATTAATTCAGTGTGGCGCAGAAAAGGGAGGAAGAATAAATCAAAGGTACTTCAATAGATCCTATTCCTTCTGATGGGGGGAATTAATTAAAGTTGCTATTTTTTAATACTGCACTTTTAAAAATGGAGCTGAATTCATGGCAAGGACAAAGCTTTATTGCTGTGGATGGTGTTACTCAGATGTATTTTATGCGTGTTACCTTTTCATCTTCCAGAATGCTTCCGGGGCCGCTCATGATGTACCAGTTTCAAAGGAGCTTCATCAAAGCAGCCAGTGAGTTTGTTGATGTTCATGGCACTGCTCTGAGAGAGGAGTGTAATTTGCAAGTAACCGAGGACAACCTCTGCCCCGCTGCTTCCCCACTCACCTCCTTGTTCTGAAGTCCCACAAAGTAGGATAAGAACTGGGAGACAAGGGACATGTTGTTGTTTGGGACTTAGTGGATGAAAAGGGAACGCAGATGGTGCTGGGGGAGCGGGGACCTGGCTGGTGGCAGGAGCTGCTGCTCAGCTCTGTCTGATTTTGATCATCATCTGCCAAAATGAGGGAGGCCATTGTTTAACCTAAAGAAAAGGATATTCAGGGGAGACCTTCTGGCTCTCAACAGTTCCCTGACAGGAGGTTGGAGCCAGGGGGGGTCGGGCTCTGCTCCCAAGGAACAAGGGATAGGACAAGAGGAACCAGCCTCAAGTTGGCCCAAGGCAGGTTTATGTTGGAGCTGAGGAATAATTTCTTCCCCTCCAGGGCTGTCCCAGGCTGCCCAGGGCAGTGGTGGAGTCCCCGCGATCCCCAGAGGGGTTTCCAAGCTGTGGAGCTGTGGTGCTGAGGGCCATGGGTTAGTGGTACCCTGGCACTGCTGGGGGAGTGGTTGGACTTGATCTGAAAGGTCTCTTCCAACCCGAACAATTCTCTGATTCTCTGTGCAAACACCACCTACGGTGTTTCGATGAGATCAGTTGGGGTTCAGATGTCTGTACCTCTTTCCTTTGGCTGCCCTAAGAGAAGGTGCTTTGTATGAGAGCAGATATCTTGGTTGGCTTCTGTGCAGCCTGTGCACACAGGTGGGACCAGGGGTCAGGAGCGCACACATGGCACGTGGTGGCCACACTGGTGGTGGCCTTCTTGAAGAGTTCCTGCTTGGGCTATCAGGGCACATCTGTGAACCCACCAACCTGTTGAGCACCAGATGCTACAGCCTCACTGGGTGCTGTGCTGGGCACATCCTGATGGTGTTGGGGACACATTGAATGAGAACGTGCTGATGTTCTTTGCTGATGAGTCAGAGAAATACTGGTCCTGGCCAGCCCCTTCTGTGGTCCCAGCTGGCTTTTTGCACGGCTGGTGTCTGCTCTCAGCTCGCTCTGTCAGCCCATTACTGTCTTCCTTTTGGAACAGCTGGTTGGAGTTGGTGGAAGAGCACAGTGCTGTGGAGGGTATCCACCACGTGCCGGGGTGTCGGGTGGGGCAGGGAGCGGGAGCATCGGGTCCCTGGGACGTGTTGTTGGTGTTCCTAACTCCCCACGATGCGGAGATAAATCATCTTTTATTTCCAACGCAGAGCTGGAGAATCAGGAGTCGCGGGTGTCAGAGATCCACAGCCTCGTTCACCGGCTCCCAGAGAAAAACAGGCAGATGCTGCACTTGCTCATGAACCACTTGGCAAAGTACGTTTATGACTGATCTGTTTTTCTGTCCTTTTTCCACTTCCTCTGAAAGTTAACAGTGGTAGGAAAGTTTCCTTGTGTGTGTGTGCGGTGTTGAGTCATATCTGGTTGGCGAGACACTGGAAAACCCGTGTGAGTGAAACCAGGGCTGACAGACGGAGCGGTGCGGGATGGACGGAGAGAGAGAGGGAGGGACGGAAGGATGAACAGAGGGATGGACGGAGGGATGGAGGTCAGGCTCTCCTGCTGACCCGTGTCCCAGCTGTCCCCTGTCCATGCAGCCAAGCCCTGGCCCCACGGCAGCAGGAGGAATCTGTACACTACTGGGAATATAAATATATGTCTCTCTCTATCTCAGCGTTGCTTTTAGCGGTGTGGTAATGGGGTTTAGCTCTCCAGAAGACAGAGGGGAGGTTAAGCTCCTCACTGGGTTTCAGATCAAGCCTGGTATTAAAGGACTAAAAGCTCTTGCTTTGCTACAGTAGAAGACTATTCCGGGGTGTATTTTCTGCCTTTATGCAACCTGATGAATCAATACTTCTGGGTCACCTTGAAACTCTCTGAGGGCATAGGAATTGAATCATTTTTTTTTTGCGTTCAGTGATGGAGCTGACCTATAATTTCCCGTCCTCTTCCTGCTCCTGCCGGTTACCGTGGAAACCTTTGATTAGCGTTTAAAAAATGGAAGCATCATCAGGTGTTTGCAGCAGCATCAAGGCTGCGGGGTCGGCCCTGCCCTCGCTCTTCCCGAGCAGGAGGGATTAGGGAGGGCAGCAGGGAGTGAGTTAATCAGCGTAACTGTTTGGAACAAGGGCTAGGGGAACCTGAACTTATCTGTTTAAGAGAAAGAAAGAACAAATGATACTTGAAATAGGCTTAAAAATGACTCCAGATGCTTCCTTATGACAGGGGGTTGTGTCGGTTCCACAGAGTCCCCAGCAGGGCTGTTAGAAACCAAGGAGCTGGTTTCGATCTCGGCTTCAAACCCCTCTCCAGTTACAGGCTGCAGCCAAGGGCCGGGTGGTTCCAGGGACTCCCATCAGCCAAATCTGTGTGAGGAATCCCAGAACTGCTCAAGTGCTTTTCATTTAAAGGAAAACCTGGTGGTGGTTGAGTGAGAGACGTCGAGGGGGAGGCAGGTAATGCAGTGGGGTCATGCTGCTGTTTGGGGAAGGAACTAAAGCAGAACACAAACCAAAAGTGAGCGCAGTGGTGTGTGCTGTGTTAGGGGACTGTGCTGGGACTCTTCTGAATGAACTGGTTGAGGCAGTGGTACCAGAAAGGTGGGTTAAAGACATTGTGGTGGAGCCAGCAGGTCGATGGAGGTTCTCCTCCTCCTCTGCTCTGCCCCAGTGAGGCCACCCCTGGAGTATTGGGTCCAGTTCTGGGCTCCTCAGTTCATGAGAGACAAGAGATACTGGAGAGAGTCCAGTGGTGGCTGTGGAGATACTGAGGGGCTGGAGCATCTCTGTGCTGGGGCAAGGCTGAGAGTGTTGGGGCAAGGCTGAGAGCCCTGGGGCTGTTCAGCTGGAGAAGAGCAGCCTGAGAGGGGAGCTGAGCAATGCTGTGCAAGAGCTAAAGGGTGAGGGTCAGGAGATGGCCAACGCTCAGCATTGACA
>WTSP01003663.1:19907-34645 GCA_025331215.1 Actenoides lindsayi | reverse complement strand
TAAAAATTTATTTTTATTATTATTTTATTTATTATAGCAGTTTGTTTCCAAATGTCATACTTTAGATTCTGATGAGCAGTTGACTCCTTGAGTATTCATTTCTGCTCTAATATTTAGGAAGCAATTTCACTACTTATCTTCTACAACTCCCCCTTACTCACTGAAATGTGCTCAGCTGAAAACTACAGTCCAAGTATTTCAGAAACTGCTCACAGATTAGAGAGTAAAGAAGACAGAGGCTTGAATATTGATAAGGGGTGCTTCCTGCTCTCCAATCCTCGCAGAATGCAATATGATGCATATGAAAATAGTCAGATTTTTTTTTATATATATATAACCTTTAGGAAGCACATAATCATGTTTTCTTCATTATAAATATATTTGTGCTATGTTTGTCAATGCCAAACTAGATTAATAACCCATCAATGTGGGCTCTGGATGTATACACAGTAGGTAGTTTCCAACAGGGCTTCTAAATAATTGATTAGAATAAAAAAGGAAGATAAATAATAACATAATAACAACAAAACCAATAGTAATAATAGTAATTATTATTCCCATCTGAGATTTGGGGGAAAATGAGTTTCATCCTGGCCAATGCTTAAGTTTCCACAAAAAATCTTTATTCAAAACAGCACCTAAAAAAATAAGTTGCCTTTGTCCGAGCTCAGTGGTTTCATTGCAAGTTTAGTTTTAGTTTTCTTTAGATACATGCAACCATACATCTAGCTGAGAAATGTCATAATTTTTCATTCCTGTGGGAGTTTTTGTCTTCATTTCAGCTTTAGATGTACCAGCTGAAAAACAGCTGTCTGAGATAAATGTCTGTGGTCAGATAAATCCAGTGGATGCAGTTAAAAAGACTAGCAGATATACAGTTTGCCTGGGTTATAACTGTGAGGACTGGTGTCCTGACACAGATGATATTTTAAGGGATGTCAAAAAGCTTTTTGGAAAATACACTGCTAAGAAATGCAGTGGATACTTTATAGAAAATATTCTGCTGTTGCATTAATATTTAGGGCACTATAGCAGAGGAATATCTAAAAGACAGGAGAGGAAAAAAAGAAAAACACAAACCAAAGCCTAGAATAGTAAACTAAATATTCAGATGTGTCATTTCTGTGTTTTCTGTTAACTTCCTTCAAGGAGTTAAATATGTTTTTGCTGTTAATATATCACTTAAGGCTCAATAGAAATGCAAAATACATGATCTAAAAAATAATTTTTAAAAGCTCAAGCATAAAACAGAAAAACAAAGAATAATGTTTTAATAATGGAGGCCAGTGGAAAAACTCAGTTGAAGAGAAATAGTATTTGTTCATGTGTTATTTAAATTAAAACATGGATTTTAAAAAAAAGAGTATGGGACTGTTCCTTCATTCATCTCATTTAAACTGGCATTTGTCAATCATAAAAAAGAAAATGGGTCAAAGGCTGCTGAGTTCATGAAACTAAAATCCCTTTCAAGGATCACAGTTTATCATTTACTAGTCCATGTTGAGTTTTTCCTTTGAAGTGTGTGCATAAGGTGAGAATTTTTGTCTTGGAGCAAATAAAACCGTGTTGGATATTGTGAGAAAGGATCCTAAAAGGCAACAGAAGAAAGTTTTCCAATAATAAACTTAGAAGTGCGCTGCATTTTTCTGTGCCTAATGTGCAGTGCATGGTGGAACTCTGATATTCAGAGTCCACCTATGCAGAGGTCTCAATGGATGTTAATGTGTGACTATCACAGTGAGTGACGCTTGATAACTTGCTTGAAATGTTTTTTGTGTTTCTTTGGTGCTGTTTTTTGGTTGTGGGGTTTTTTTTTTTTTTACTTTTTGTGTGTTTGTTTGTTTGTTTTGCTTTTGTTGGTTGGTTGGCTGGGTTTTTTTTGTTTTTCCACTGAAGCTGAGAGGGTAAAAATCCTTTTTGACTTTACTGGGAACAGGATTGAGACATTTTAAATTCTATGTTGTAATATAAATCTTTTAAGTCTTAAATATTTCCATACAGTGGAGCAAAGAAATCTCAAACGTCATCAGAAAGACTGCTTCTGGTTAGGCTGTTACAATGTGCTATTTCTGTTCAAATAACATTTACTAATAGAAGAGACAAATAGATTTATACAATTTAGAAGTCTGACACTACAGTTGGGTGTTCACAGATTTTATATATTATGGTATTTATGAAAATGATTTTAACTCTTTGGTTGCATAAAACAAAGCCCAGATGTTTCCCAGCAGCATTTCCTCATCAGACTTTTTAGGCCTTACTGACGTGGATTGTAGGATATGGTTACAGTTAAGCTCAAATCAAAATATTCCAAGAGTACGGAGGCACTACATGGCAAGGCAGGGGTAAGAAGGAGGAGGAGGGATACAGAAGGTGGAAACAGTCTTCTTTTCCAGGTCTTCTACCTGTGGGACCTCAGAGAACTATAAGTTCTCATCTTTGTATCTCCTTCCCTCCTTGGCAGTGGCTTTAAAAAGATTTAAGTGAGAGAACAGGAGCCAAAAAGCCCTCAAAATATCGCAGTCTGGGAAGGTCAGGAAGGTTTCCTTCTCCAGATGTACAGGGACTCCAGGGTTCAAAACTGAATCTCTCTGTGCTCCTGAGTTGTTGTGATGTCCTGCCCAGTGCCCTGTCTTCTCACCCAGGAACATATGATTTCCATGAATTAGATGTTTGTTTGTCCATTTCCCCTGGGATTTAGCTTGGCAGTGTAAGCACAACTGAACAGCATTCATGCAGTCATTCAGGTCTTATCAGTGATCTTCTGACAGAGGAGTATCGTCCAAGTGACAATTTACCTGATCTTCTGCCAAACACCACTACAAGTCTTTCAGTCATTTTTGGTTTGTTTTTTTTTTCTTACTCTTTGTGTGTGTGTTGTGTCCAACTGTGGTCTCTTGTCAGACACTTAATTATAAGCTCTTCAGAAGAGGAACTGTCTTTATTGTTGGTGTCTTTACAGCATCTTGTGTAATGGACCATATTTACAGATGTTGGTGATAGGCTGCCCTCATCTGAAGAAAGACAAACTGATCTTTTACATCTGTATGTCCATGTAGATGATGATTAACAAAGACAAAAGAAAAAGTGAAAGGGAACACTACACATCTGGCTGAGAAAGCAGACTTTCCTTGTCTCTACACTTTCGTTGTCTTGGGCAGTACCTACTGCTCCTTATAAGAAGTGTATGGCCCACAAATGTTTAAAGGTATACTGCAAGGGAAATCGAAGCAAAAAAATGTCAATCTATAAAACCATATGAAGGAAATGTGTGTTTCTGTAAGAAGGTTTAAACTGTGGCCCCTTCAGAGGAAAAAAATATACTACTAAGAAGGCAATGATGAAAGCAGAGAAAACAGAAAGTACTTCTATACATTTCTTAGTAGGGGAATAACCTTTCCTTGTGCTTTGGGCCTGATCTTAAAGAAGAGCTTCTTAACTGGACATCTCTTAGGACTATAGTGGTACCATACAGATCAGTTCCATGTGTTGTGGGTCGAAAGTGGTCCCAAATGTTTGAGGATAACTATCAGCAGAAACTCAAACCCCTTGAAGTCAATAGCAGCTTGCTTCCTCCAGTCAGAGGTGTGAAAATGCTCTTTAACTGCATCCTGAAAGTGTTTACTGATATCTTCTTCTAATCACTGAAAACGACTCAGTCTCTCTTTGGGAGAGGAGTGAGCTTGAACATATACAGCTAGTGATTATGGCCAGTAGTTCCTTCCATACCTTCAGGACCTGAACTGCCACCCATTCAGTGACTTGCATAAAGATATAAAAACTGAATTTCACATCAAAACACTGGGAAAGCACAGAGATGGATACAATGAGTACCAGGCAGCTCAGAGGATTATAGACCTACACACAAATACAAGCATAAAAATGACCAGATTTGTACCAATGGAACTCTTTGAGCATGTTCTAACTGCACAAGGAAGAAATACTGTATTTATTCTTCAAATTAGTGTCCATTTTGGCTTTAATCTTTTGCTTGAAAGAAAAAGGGATTATCTCTGTGAATATTATATTGAGTGGGATGGAAGAAGAAATCTCAGTGGGATTTTCATGTAAGGAAACAATGCAAGGCTGGGCCTGTACACATGCACTGGCATCAGCATGTGTAGAGTCTCTGTGACTCTTTTGTTTAGCATCTCACCTAACCATGTTCATATCCACAACTGGAATCCCAAAGCACTGTCAAGTAACAGGAGTGCAACAGGAGAATCAATAAAAAAAGCTTTACATATTACTTGTTTCTCACCTAATACACATCTGAAGATAAAGCTGCCAAAATATTCCTCTTTTCATGACTGCATTGTGGTAAATTCATAGAATCATAGAATGGTTTGGATTGGAAGGGACCTTAAAGATCATCTCATTCCAATCCCCCTAGTCATGGACAGGGACACCTCCCACTAGGCCAGGTTGCTTAAAGCCCCATCCAACCTGGCCTTGAACACTTCCAGGGATAGGAACAGGGCAACTTGTTGATGAACTTTAAGGTCCCTTCCAACCGAAGCCATTCCACGATTCTGTAATTCTATGATAATGTAATTAACCAACAAGGCAATAACAATTAAGCGCCCTGTTCATGAGTGATGCATGTCCCACATTAAGACAAAATTTTCTAGAAAGTATGCACAGAAATATTTTCCAACTGGTCTTTACTGTGTAACATTTATAAAATGTTGTATTCAACAACGTTGTTTCCCTGGGTCTTTTGGAATGCATCAGGAGGACTGCAACTGAGAGAGAAGCAGTAATATACATGACAAAAAACCTGTGTTTCATCAGTTGGAAGGCTTAGGGAAAATGCTAAAAGTTATATATTACATTTTTCTCTGACCAGGCTTTACTTGAATGATCAAACCGTGAGCTCATATTTTTTTTGTATTCCTGAGGAAGTTATATTTTTTGCTATTTTTTTTTGTTATATTATTAACTATCTATCCAGTCAATACCAATTTTTAAACATCTTTTCATCTCTTGGACAAATAAATTTACAAGAAAAAGTCCAGTTTGTTTAGAATCATGGAATGATTTAGGTGGAAGGGACTGTGGAGGTCATCTGGTCCAACTTCCTACTCAAGGCAAACCTAACTTACTACGCTGGGTATTTCAGTATCAGTATTTTATGGCAATAGTTCTCACTGACGATCTTGTTCCAAAACAATTTCAATTTACCAGATTTTCCTTTTTATCTTTTCTGCTATGAACATACCTGTAGATACTTTTGGAATCAACAATCCCTGTTCTTCTTTTAACAGTTCAAGTTCATGATTTATTCTGCTCTTACCTCTTGCATTGACAATGGAAAAGAATAGAGACTAATCTGAAAATCTAGGGTAAAATACAGTTTGGAAAATGTTACTTTCTCCCGTGTCAGAGAGTTTATAATACCATATTCCAAAGTATAACCATACCTTCAAATCAAGATTATTGCTTTGAAGCAAAGTGTAATTAAATCATTCTTCCATCTTTAGGCCCAGAAGAAAATGACTTAGTTTTCCATATATATTTCCAGAGACAATGAGCTGCTGATTTATGATTCTTTTCAAGTTACAGGAGAGCTGAACAAAATGTAAAACTAAAGGCCTAGCTTTGCTTTCAGCTGTTCTGGTATAATTCCAGCTCAGCTTTTCTGGTGTTGATGAATTTATTCCAGTTTTACACTGCTGTGACCAACCCAAAATTTGTTGTATAGTCTGAATAAAAGAATCGGACTGTTTTCTCCTATTTTAAGAACATGAGCTTTATCTTAGTCTGTAGTCTCTCTCTCACCCTTTTCCTATTTTATAATTTAAAAGAAAAAAGTGTATTTTCAAAAGAACAATGACAAACTCTCTACCTGAGAAACTGTGTTACACTCAGTCTTGCACACTTTTTTTTTTTAAAGAGAAGTCCCATGCAGACCATGAAAATGTGCTGTATAAGTATGAAAAATGCTGCTCTTAAGCAGTCTTGGACTCCTTTTATTTAGTTATTTTAATATTTCTTTTAAAATTTTCCTTGTCATTGATTTAGTGACTGCTTTTCTTTCTATTAGTTGTACAGATACATACAGGCAAAGCGGTGAGACTTGCTTTGAAACACTTTGAATGAGCTTTTGTAGAAGAGCCCTTTAAACTTGGGAAGGGTCCTGTGGAGGATTTGGTCATGTTTAGCAACCATCCAAAGTAGCTATGACAACTTCATGTTCCAGGGCCAAGATCTTGTGCACATACCAAATCTCTGACACTATCCAAGATCCTTATCCAATGTGAAGAGGAAACTGTAAAATTAGAATTGCCTAAAACAACCTCTAGAGAGTATTGCTGATTCTTGTGAAGATTTTTTTTTTATATATATGTGTATCTTAAAGACAGCTTTTTCCTAAAAGGTCTAAACCAGGAAATTTGTAAAAGAAAATAAAATAGTGAAATAAGTACAGTGTCCACAAACCCCAGAAAACCAGGTTCCCAGTTAAGTCCCTTCTTTTTGACTTGTTGAAATTTCTTTATCCTTCTTCAGTCAGTTAAATGGACTTGGACTGTTTTAGAAGCCTCTAAATTGTACTAATATAGTTTCTTGGGTTTATATTGTAAATGGGAATTGTGTCTAATCTGGGTTTCAGCTGTCCCTAATCTGGATCATCTGGGATTAATTCTAAATGCAGCTGAGGAAGAAGTGCTCAGGGAGGCTGATCTCAGCAAAGGTGGGTGGTCAGAGTCTGTCTGATTGCCGTGTACCTGGTCCAGGCAGTTCAGATGCTGACTGTATTTTTCCATTTGTTCGTTTTCTACCCGATGAGTGTGTTGGCTAAAGTGCTTGCAACCTGTGCTTCGTGGAAAAGGTAGGCTCTGTGTTAATTCTTTTAGCTATGGATTGTTAATACTGTTTCTGCTTTCTGTCCCTGCATGCACGTAGCAATGAGATTTTTGCATCTTGGCTGTGTTTGATGGCTTTCTGTTTCTCTGGATGTGGTAGGGTTCTGCAGGACAGGTTTTTCTAAAGGGAGAGAGACCTGGAAAATGCATTGCTAAAGGTACTGGTTTAAAAAAAGCCCAGTGAATAAATTATGTTTTGGTTTCAGCAGCCATGCTGAGGTTTTAAACATTGGCTCAGGCAGAATTGAACTCAAACACTTCAATAATGGTATATTAACTGTTTTGTTCAAAGTGTTTCTGGCTGCTTTTAATGCTAGTAGAGAGGAAGTGATATAGCTGGATAAATACAAGTAGATGCTAATTTTCATTATTCCTCCTTTCCCTTCTCCTTTTACTGGCAGCTCAGTGAGTAGTTACCTGGAAAACTTAAAGATAAAATAGTCAAATCTCCTCCTTAGTGAATTTGGAACAGAAACTGTAAAATCCCATCTCCAAGGTAAATGCCTTAACCTTTGCCCTGTGGGGTCATGCTCTTGAACACTCTTTGTCTACTGAATTGATAGAGCCAAAGGGTTTGCGTCACTGAAAAAGGATGTTCAGGTATGTTTGCCAGATTTGACGTGAGTTAGGGATTGCTTTGATTAGTGGAAACTGAATTCTAGTGAATAAGTTATAATCCAGGAAAAACTCTCCACAATGATAATGGTTATCTGCAGTGTTAACTTGGCAATCTTAATGTCTGCCAGCAGATTTTAACTTTATATAGCTCTGAGTTATTACCAGTGTCCTGTATTGCAGATTTTATGAAGGTATCAAGTTTGCAGGTTTATTTTTAAGTCAGGAAATGCAGAGGTAGGCTTTTTTACAAGGGTATGACTTTAACTATCCTCTATGTACGTTTAATGATTTTTCACCTAAAATAACAATCGTTAGGTTAATGCGCATATTTAGTAAACAAAACCATGTAATACACTACCTCAATACAAAGAGTCTCATCTTACGTTTCAAGACGTTTTTCATTTCCCTAATTTATAAAATCACCAGTATTAATACAGCATTGGAACTGTGGTTTTGGTGGTGAGGGTTTTTAGTTATTTTTTTGTTTCGGTTTGGTTTTTTTGTTGTTGGTATTTTTGTGTGTTTGTGGTTTTGTTGTTGTTGCTTTGGTTTGTTTTTGTTTTATTAATTTATTTGACCGTGATTTAAGAGGTCTGCCTGGTCCCCATTCAAGGTGTCTATCACACAAGTTACAGAATTTCTCTCAGGGAATATTGCGTTGTTTTTAAATCAAGTGACTCAGAAAAAAATATCTGTAAAGGGCTACAAGGTGCTTATGGATAGTGGAGGGTGCACTTGGTGACAGCAGTTCAAAACAGAGTTTGGTGAAGTGGTACAAGCCCGACATGTACACAGGGATGACACATTACTTGCTTATTCTTTTTGTCTTTTTTGTTGACTAATCTTATTATCTGACTCTCTGAAGTGAGGTATGCTGGATATACTGTGGCCTTTTAAAATTCAGCACTGAAGTAACCCCCAGGTAACTATAAGGAAGAACAAACTGTAATTTCTAACACAAGGCACATCAAGGAAAGTGCTTTTGCATCACTTTGTTTCCTATTCAAAGCTATTTATCAAACAGTGTAAGGTCTCCAACTTAGGTTATTTTTCCAAGGAACTTCATATGAAGAGTTTTGGTTGGGTTTTTTATTATTATTTATTTATTTGTTTTATTTTTTTCCTGGCAAGGTGAATATGGTCCTATAGCAAAAAGCTAACAAATATAATCAAGTAAACAGATAATCTGGCATTAATGTTCAATGTGTTGATTCATTTCTAAATGCATATTAATTTTGTGTAACTTTCCTATCCCTGTACTAGAATAGAAAGTAGGACATCTGTAAGCCCAGCAATTAAACAAATTAACTATGTGCCTTTTTTAAAAAGACTTTTCATGGCAGTGATCCTACTGGTTCTAAAAAAAAAGGCACTTTTTCTTTCCAAAGCTGGAGCTGATTCTGCTCTAATCTGCATCGTGATTCCATGTCTCTCATGTACCAGAAGTAAGAAGAAGCTTCATCGATTGACTTGTCAGTGTAGCAATGAAATGCCGTTACCACAGAAAAACTGGTGAAGCAGTTCTGACTTTTCCTGTAATCCATCAGTGTCACCAGACTTCCCACCTCCTTTTTCTGGAGGACACAAAATCTCTCTCTCTCTTCTTTTTTTTTTTTTTTTTTTTTTTTTATTATGTGGGGTTGGGGGGTAGCGAAGTTTATTGTTTATTTCAGGGGTAACTTGAGTTTTTTTTTCATGTTTGGAGATTTTTTATTTAGGACCAGACCCACATTAGAAAGTGTGGCTCACGTGATGACGTTAGCCTGTCTGTGGGGGAAAAAAAAAATTAAAAAATATATATAAACGCCCCACCTGCCTGATAGAGCTCACTCAGCGAAGTTCAGCTCCTGGTGTGGACACAGCTGTGCTGCCAGGAGAAAGCTGCTTCCAGATTAACCTGTCGCGTTCAGAGCCTATTGTAAGCACAATGGCACAAGGTCTCCTTCAGTTGCAGCCGTGCTGCAGAGGTCTGCTGTTGTGGGCTGCACTGGTGGAACACTCACTGTGCCTGTAACTGTGGACAGATCCTAGTCTGAAGCTTACTTAGGCCAGCAGTTGAGATGTACCTTGCATGAGAACGAAGAGGAGATAAAGATGCTGAGAGCAGGACGCTGAGAAGACAGTCAATGTCGTTGGCAGGGCTGGTAGTAGGTGTCCCTTCGGACTGCCAGAGGCCCTGTGAAAACTTCCCACTCTGTAAGTAATTTTCTTTTTTCACGTGGAAGCTACATTTTCGTGTGTGTGTGTTTCCACTGGCTGCAGGAATATCTGCTGATGTGACTAGGTTTTCTTTGCATCAGAAACACCGAGCGTTTATGCCCGTGCACTGGCAGCTCGCTTATTCTGAAGAGTCTATTCTAGGAGGATTGCTCCATGTAGGAGAAAGGAGGTGGGTCTGCCACCAGATCCCAGTGGGACTGTAAATGCTGGTGTTTAGCGGATACTACAGTAAGAACTGTCTCTTCCTGCTTCACAGTCACAACAAAAGGACTGCACAAAACCATAACCCAGCAGTATATCAGGTTCAAAGTATTTTTTCTGTCATCACGTGCATCTGTCTTAGGTTATCAGAAAACCACAGAGAATTACACCATTGAGGAAATATTCGAGGTCAGCCCAGGATCAGACTGGGTGACAGGTGATGATTGTGTTTTTACTGAGCTTTCTGTCTCCAGTACCTGTTGATGCAGGGATGGTTGTGTTCCTGGAAGCCAGCAACTCCAGGACCCTTTAGTGGACATGGACTTGTTTGGTTACCAAAATCAATTGTCCAAAGCACTTCAGCATGGAAAAGAAGTTGCTGAACGATGATACGGTGGGTGTGAGTGGAGTGAATAAGCTGAAGAGGGATTGATTGTTTGCTGGTTTTTTTCAGTATAGTAGAAGTAAAGACCATCAAATAGAGTTTAAATTACTCAATACATAGAAAATATCTCTGGTTCCTGAGTGGAGTCAGTTGGAGGCTGGATGAGTATTCAGGGTGAGTATTTGTACAATGACACTGGTCTTAGACTCTAGGTCTTTGTAGGGCAGCTGCTTCTACTGGATTTTCCTCATTAGGAACTGAAAGTGTCCCTCATCTTCTGGAGTAGGTCATGGGAGGTGCAGTTGTTGCTCACACAGTGTGCTGAGCCAGCAGTGCAGAATCCACTCAGTCCCATGAAATGCAGTCCCACCATCGCACAGACCATCACAATTAGCAACTTACTGAGGGCAATAAAAGTGGTGGCAGAGCTCTCTCAGCAGCCTGCACTGCTGGGGCAGCTGTAGTCTTTGGCCTGTTCTCAGGAGAGTCTTGGACACAGGCGCAGTGGAATCCTTCAGAGATGTTACAGAGGGCCTCTCTCGCCGCAAGAGATGCGTGCGTTGGGCTGGGACTTGTACTTTTTACATTTGCCCTTGGGATGAAGGTCAGCACTTCCTCACGGGTGTGCCCAGGGCAGTGGGTAGCAGGTCTGGACAAAAAGGTCAGCTGGCAGCAGAAGGGGATCAGGTGAGGAAGTGGTGTCCCATGGCAAACAGTGCTTTGATGCTATCTGGGGGATTCTTTGGTTGTGCTCTGCAAGAACCAGGAAAAGTGCTAGTGGTTGTTTCAATGCAAGTATTACAGTATTAAAAGTAGTTTTGTTTGAGTGTTAGGAATGTCATGTTAGTTATTGATATTGATTGTTGTATAGATCTGATAATGCAGGTCTTTA
Organism: Actenoides lindsayi; assembly: GCA_025331215.1. Classification (NCBI taxonomy): domain Eukaryota; kingdom Metazoa; phylum Chordata; class Aves; order Coraciiformes; family Alcedinidae; genus Actenoides; species Actenoides lindsayi. The sequence goes on along the minus strand of WTSP01003663.1, from coordinate 23,463 downwards.
ACATCAGTATGTTGTAGTGTATTGTTTTGACATTATTGAAATGAAATTGTTAGCGAGTCAAACACAGTAATTTTGACAAACTGTACACTATGGAATGTTTTCCATTTTCTATTCTGAGTGAAGACTTCAAAAAAACTTATAAATTCTGATACTTGGATTACTAAATGAATTTTCTGAAAAACTGGTTGCGTCAAAACAACATTCAAGTAGTAAGATACAGCAATCAGAGTAAATTAATTGTTCCCTAATTGGGAGCAACCTGTTTACTGGCCAGAGACTGACAGGTCAGCAAATATGACTACAATCAGACTAGCTTCTGTCAGTGGGCAGAGAATGTGGTATAAGGTCTGCTGCTTTCCCAGCATGGGGGAAATGATGTAGCACCAGCCTGGAGACAATGGTAGCATTCCTAGCAGCTCAGAGATAGAAGACTGAACCATAAGAGAACATGAAACTGTTGTGTTGTTTTGGGTTTTTTCCTAAATTAGACAAGCGTTTGCCCCCAAGTATTTTTAGCCCACATATTTCAGAACATGTCAGACAATTGATTAGCAATCTGTTGCTGAAGTGATGGATAGATCTGATGCGTGGTTTTGCTTAGCAGCTACGACACGTACAGCTATGAGTTGGAAAAAATTGAACTGGAACTCTATGCAACATCCTTTATTCAAAACAGATGTATTATTTGGTATATGTTTAACATTCTCCACATAATCCCAACTTGATCCTTAACCATCATGCATTAGAGTGTTGCTTTTAAAGAAGATGAAAATGGGCTGCTAAAATGCTGCCCATATAATCTGAATTATTTTCAGCTCTGTTGTTAAAGCTTAGAGATAAAATTCTCTTTTGAACAAAAGTTGAAGGCATTGTGTTTCATATATTGGTATAATTCCTGCAATATAAATACTTATAAATTAAGTTAGTGACATGGTATGGTTTCCTGTAATCTGTTTCCAGAATCAATATTTTATTGAATGAACTTATTTTAACTTCTCAATTACTGACCTGGTGGCACAAGCTGTAATGTGTGCTTGATTACTCACTCTCCAATTCTATTTTTTTATGTTTTTAAATCAGGCTTTACTATGTGGCAGCGTAGACAGGGCATGTTTTTGGAAGCATTGCACTTAATACTGTGTGGAGAGAGATTGAAAATAGCACTATCGTTGCCTAATGCAGAGGCTCCCATCTCAACATCCTGTAGTAATTTAGAAAATGGCTATGTAACGTTACCCACATTTTATGGGCAGGAAGACTGAAGCCATGATTATTTCCTTCTTAAAGGATGCTTAACTTTAAGCACCTAGTAGTACATTCACTTTTCTAAATGTGGGTTTTCTTTTTTAAAATCCTTTGTACGTAGCAATTATCACTTAATTCATTGCCCAAGATTTATTGGAAGCTTCTGCCAACGAGTGTGTAACCTCACTCACACCAGAAGATTGTTTATTCTGAGCAGGTAAAATTATCTCACCTAAAACACTCTGCTGATAATGTGTTAACAGCTAAAAGCAGCAGTAGATGAAGATGCTGTGCACTAGATTGTGTCTCTGGGGTGGTCCATTGACATGTGATAGCTCAGCCTTCTCCTCTGGATTTCAGCCCTTGTGACTGCGTGAACAAGCCAAACTTCAAGTAGTGTGATTGCCACGTGCTGCTCTCATTTTGGCCTCTTTCAGTTTGCACTACGGTAGCATAAATGATTTTAGGAGTAGTAGTAGCATAGGATTAAACCTCTTGCTGCCCAGCAGGCAGTACTTCACAGAATCATAGAATGTTAGGGGTTGGAAGGGACCTGGATTTACTTCTGATGCAGAGTCAGTGACAAAGATAGATGGCAATCTGGAATTGTTCCCTTGGTTGACTTTTGACAAAATTATGGCTGCCAAGAAGCAGATGTCTGCCTTCTTCCCTTCATGTTATTTCTGCATAATTATACAATTCCCATGTAACATTCTACAAGTAAACTGTCCTGTGACCTAGTGCAAACAGCCCTCTAACCTAGAGGGACTGGTAGTCAGAGACACTTCCCCCTACTCAGTAAAACCCAACAAGAGTGAGATCAGTTGTCTGGTTAAGAATATAGAAAGGCAGAAACAATGACATGCATTTGGGGAACATTTTAGAGGATAGACATCACAGTTGGCTAAAAAGGATATACAATAAAAATGAAAACCCTACAACGAACACTTGAAAAAACAACCAGAAATACTCAGTGTTGTTGGTCCTGATGGTCTTACACTTGATGTTTGGGGTTTTTTTTTTTTTCATCTCCTATGAAAGAACCCTTGGTCTGAAAGCAGAATTGCAGATTTAATCACTTAAACCAAATTTTCCTCTATAATCAAGAATGGGTATGAAATCTATCTGTAAAAAGGCAACAAAAAAGATCCCAAAACTCTCTCCTTTTTTTTTTTTAAAGTAATTTCAAAGTTACTAATATAATTTTTCCTTCTAGAAAAGTGTGAGATTTCAAGTAGTAAGATACAGCAATCAAGCAGAGTAAATTAATTGTTCTCTAATTGGGAGTAACCTGTTTGCTGGACAGAGACTGACAGGTCAGCAAATATGACTACAGTCATAGGCTCTTAGAACTGGAAATACTGAAATACTTATTTAATAATACAAATAAATACCATTAATAAAAGAAACCAAATACTTATTTAGTATATTTATACCAAATCATGTTACATTCTTCAACAACATCAGCTTTGTAGCAACGCTTAACTCCTGTGCTGTATCCTTTTTCAGGAACACAAAAAATGAGTAGTGATCTCACAGAATCACCATCAGTCCCCACATACCTTCAGGTATTGCAAGTCTCCCTGGACCTTTGGGTTGCTACAGCAAAACCTGTTGCTACATCTTTAAGCTGCACAGCAAATGATTTTATTATGTCTCTCACTTCAAAAAGTTCCTTGCTCCCTTTTTTTCCTTCACCTTTCCTTGGTCTGTGTCTCTTCTTCACAGGTTACACCACATTTAAACGTAAAGTGATCCCACTGTGGGTTTTGGGGGTGGAGGATCAAACTCAGGGGGAGTATTAACAGAAAAATTGCTTTTTCTGTGGTGGCCAGAACAACTGCATTAGTTGACACCACATTTTTTTAATTTTTTTTTAATCAGTGTTTAATTTTTTTGTTTGGCTTTTTTTTATGTGGTAAAAACTATTATAGAGACTGAGCTCATGAAAGTGGAGGATATGTGAAAGCATATTTTTGTAAAAGGAAAACTGGAATTTTTTTATAGTTAGGGGTGCTGTACTTGAAATACCTCTCTATAGATGATGCTTTCAATTTCTTTGTCCTTGGGCATTTTATTCCAAATGGTCAAATAGAGAATGAGCAGAAACCTTGAAGTTGCTGCCTTCATTGATGCAGTCTGAATATTTTTACTTTCACATCTTGGTCTATAGGTGTTTATGTGGGTGATGCCACCATAAAACTCCAAGACATCACAGATATACTGCCAATTCATTTATAGTCCTAGTAGTGAGAAATCACCTGAAGCCAGCAAATACTGACTTTATATGTGCATGATATGAACCTGTTAT
>WTSP01003663.1:0-17314 GCA_025331215.1 Actenoides lindsayi | reverse complement strand
AGGCTGGATGGGGCTCTGAGCAACCTGCTCTAGTGGGAGGTGTCCCTGGCCATGGCAGGGGGGTTGGAACTGGATGAGCTTTAAGGTCCCTTCCAACCCTGACAATTCTATGATTCTATAGTTGTCCCTGCACTGAGCAGGAGGTTGGACTGAGGTGTCCCTTCCAACCTGAATTATTTTGTGAAACAGGGCCAGATCCTCTGTGATTCACTGAGGCTCTCCCGAAGGGCAACTGCCTGTCCAGCTCATGACAGTAAGGGTGAGGAGGAAGCTTTTATATAGCATCATCCCTACACAATGGTTATGAATGGGCAGGAAATACATGCAGATTTAAAATGTTAAAACCACAAGTGTAATAATTATCTGAGTTTAATGTCAGTGAGCTAATGCTGAGAAGGTAAAACAGAACACCAGATGTTCTTTTTTTGTTTGTTTGTTTATTTTCACTCCAAAAGTCCAACAAACTTCATAGGGAATGTCATAGAAGCAGTTTATGAATAACCTATTTCAACAACAGGATTTGTGGCTTGTCTGTCATTGTGGTAATACTATTGCAGCTGCTCTTTCAACAGTTTGGCTTACATATATGCCCTTCACCCAGCAATTAAAATACATACTTTGAGTAGCGTAATTCAACATGCAAAATTTCCTGGGTGGGCTACAAATCCCTAGTTATATGTGTTCACAAGTCATTAAAGTTTCTTAACCTTTTAGCATAACTGTTGTTCTTACTCTCCTTTCCACCTTTCAATGTCTCAGCACAGGTTATATTTGAGAAAGCTGAGAGCCAGGTGGTGCTTCTGGGGAAAAAGAACAACAGAAAATATTTCTATACCGTATTTATTCAGTGGCAGTGTCTTGTACTGTATTACATGAGATTACTGATCTAATATAACTTGACATTTTACAAGAACATGAAACATCAGTCCAAAATTGTCATAAGATATGAAAGCTTTTATGCCAGAATTAGAAAGCACTGTAGAGTGAAAACATGCCAATTAGTTGCGTCCATTTTTGTTATTTGCAGTCAATGGAAGACAGAATTTTCATCCTTCCTTCCAGATAAACATCTGCACTAGTTATGAATGAGAGAGTGAAACTGAATTATTCAGCCTGTTTATCAAGAACAGACAAGGGCCAAATTCTTCCCCTTACTTGGCATGCAGCATTACTTTTGAACTTAGTGGGAGCTTAGTAGGGTATCCCATTCAGACTGGTATCTTCTGAAAATATTTGCCACTATTCCTATTTCGATACTGTGGTACTGATGAAAGGCAGAAATCACCCTCTGGAGCAGCCACTTAGTACTAGCCTAAATGTAAAAGATAAACCGTGGTAACAAGTTTTGACCACCAACAGCATGGGCTGAATTTGAAAGATGAGCTTTATGTTAAAAGATCATCCATCTCACAAACCATCTTTCTGTCTTTCCTATTTATTTAAAAACAGTTTTGTAAGTGCCATTCTCTTTTGGATTTTCCCATTTGTGCTGGACAGGTCTGTCTCCTTTTCCCAGCTACTGACACCCCAGTTTTCTGGAGACATGTGGTCTGGCCTAGCTGTGCCAGATCCCTGGAGGTGATGGGCTGAGGGGGATGAATTCTGCAGCCTTTGATCACAGATCTCCTCTCATACAAAATTAATCTGTGACAGATTGCAGATGACTCCTGCTACCATGATTCTCTGGTTTTGGTGTGGCCATGTGTTCAAATATAAATTGATAGGCCACTTGGGCCTAATCTATCATTTGATTTTCCTGCTTTTCGGGGGTACTGGGAAATTTAAATCTACTTTTTAAAGTCATACTATGGAAGGATGCAATATAGAGGTAAGCTGACTAATGTGATAGCTGACTGGCCATGTCTTGTTAGTGGTGGAGGGGAGGAAAGGTATCAATATCTGATCTACCTTTTATGGCCCATCAGGTCAAAAAAAAAAAAAGGATTTGTCTTCATTGATATCAACCTAAATTAATCACAGGAAACTTAAATTCTATATTAGGCATGCACATGGGATTTCTGTATCAAAAAACCTGAAACACTCGTAATCCTTCTCCACTCCACATAGTGTTGCCCTTTCAAAAACAGATGTAACTCATGTAGCCATCTGATCCTTGTTTCCTTCTCAAATGCCTCTCTGTATAACCATACCAAGCCACACAGCTTTAGGTCTCCCCTAGCTGAAGTCAGTAGCAAAACTTGCATTGCTTTTAACAGAGAAGGACCAGCTAATACTAGTGCTAGTTAAAGTACATAGAATTTTTTCAGCTGGTTTCGCTGGAAGATGGAATAAGCCCTTGTTCACCATTTGAAGTTCTGATCCATTTAGTTTGATCTTTTGCCAAAGATGGTTTTCTATAGCTGATGTCCAGTTTACATTGGTTAAGATGTTCAGAATCTCAGTTGTTATTACACTGAGTAACCTTGCCTGTCATAAGAAAGCAGTGGAAATGTTGGTGTCTGACTTTTCAGTCCTTCCTCTCACTATTAAATTAAATACCTTTTTCATAAAAGAAGGCTTGACCCAAAGCCTGCTGAAATCAGTAGAAAGGTGGCCACTGAAATGAGTTTTAAATAAGGTCTACCGTTTTGAAGGCATTTAACTCACAGCCATTTCTTCATGATGGATACTTGCAGCTGGCACTAATAATGGTCATTAATGTTCTTTCTGATAAATGTCTCGTAATATGTTTAATATGTCCTGTGTGAACTTACTTTCAAGCACTAAATATGTCTCTCTCTACTGGGAGTTATCAGATGTAAATGTATAAAAATGCTGTGACTATTTAACCCCTCAAAACTAAGACCATTCTGTATGATCAAAATCTCTGAATAAAATTTCCTTTTTTAGCATCCTTTGAGGGAAAGAAGTTTATAGTGGACCTTGAAAATCATCTTTATCAGGTTCTCTGATAGATACTGTCATTCTGGTTCTTTATGTTTTGGGGTTTTTTTTAGTATCTACATATCATATTCCCTGTGAGAAACTGTGTATCAATGGAGAGGAGTTTTGTACATATGCTAGTAATCAACAATGAAATGAAAATTTTGCTTACACATGATTTTTCTGAATAAAGTTCTGCATTTTCCAGGGTCATTTCCCATCTTTCTCTTGTATATCTGTTTCTGACACAAGCAAACTCCCCCTGATGACTGAGGGCCAGGCTGTATGCTCACAGCTATGCCTTGCTCCATATTTAAGGAAGAGGAGGTGGATAAATTACTGGAATTAGTTCCTCCTCCTCCTCCTCTCTGTAACCAGTCACCTTTTGCAAAACTGGCATCAACTGTGAAATCAGACTTGGTTTTCTATCCAAAACTCACTGAACTTTTGAGCTGATGGAGGGGTTTAATTTGGGCCCTCTCCTAAGGAGAAACACAGTTTGAAAGTTGAACTTTCTGAAAGCTGCATTAGTATTAGCAAACATTCTTTACTGTCGCTGTGGGATACAGCACTTTAAATCAGCTATTTCACGATGGAATTTTCCTCCCCTTCCACAGAGGCTGTGAACTGTTCAATCTAAGTCAAGCAGAGCATTGGCAATACTTGCACTCCCCTTTGGCAGGCGAACAGCAAATGACTGTCAGCTGGGATTCTGTCCCAAAACAACTATCCCTATTGGAAACCTAAGCTAAAACAAGGAGTACCACATCTGTAATCTATATGTTTGTCCTACAGGCCTCCTAAAATAAGAACAGATAAATATAGAAACCTGTCAGGGACAGCATATGGGGATGAAACTTTTATTTGAAGAACAGACAGATGGTCATGTCACTGGGTTTGAGGCAAATCCCAGCCCTGCTCCCAATCTGCTACACAAACCCAGGTGGCATTTGCACCTAAATGGCTTTTCCAAGATACCCTGGGAGGGCAACCAGAGTGAAGAAGGCATGATACTACCGCTGGGGTTAGGAAAGACATGTCCATGTCCAGCAGTGTTGCCTATTTCAGTGTGTTATCTCATACTTGAGAAGCTCACCACACTAGGACTAGGAGTTTAGGCACTGGAGGATAATTTTCCAGAGACCAGAGTCCTATTTTTGACACATGCCTTGTTTGTGATTATAGAAAAGTTGCTTCTCCATTTGGTATCTCTTTTGCTCTCCCGGGCTTTCACTGGCTAGTTAGGCGGTGCACGCACAACATACAGCAAGAAGTCTACACCTCAGTAATCCCGTAAAATCTCTAACACTAATTTGCAGAAAACTATCTGCTTGGGCATGTCTGGGCAGTATGTGCTACTCTAGATGATACCCGTGCTCAGGCAGTGCTGTGGGATGCAATTTAGTTACTGGTAGAGAATGAAGTATGGGAAAGCAGTTGGGAAGAATATTCACCTGAAAAGCAAAGCAGCCCAGCCCCTATTTGGGCATACATGCCCTGATGTTACAGAGCTAACAGAAGGTAAGATCCCTATCTGTCTTTTCATTACTGTTCCCAGCTGCAGCATCAACCCCCAGGCAACATGACCACAATGCCAGTGTCAGTATCAGAAAACAGCAGGAAACCCAGAATGCCTCTTTGCTCTGAAGTATGTGCAGTTTGGGATACTGTCATAGCCTGGATTGTGGCTTTTACGATAGGAAAAATCACTCTAAGGGACTCCCAAAGAACCCAGTGACTCTGAATATGCACAAATTGTCCACTTCATCCAGATAAATCACAGAAAAAAAACAACCTGGTGTTAATCTCTGCATCAGAGTGAACTCTTGTAAAATAAGGCTAAGTGATGCTTTCTGTGGGGTGAATGCAGGTGTAATTCACTGTGAGCCCTTTGAAACTCTAAAGGGAAGGCACTGCAGAAGTATTACGCACTACCATCTGAAAAATTGGGAGCTGAATAGGTAACATATTTGAGACCACAGAACTTCTGTGTATGAAGTATTGCACTGGGATCTGCTAGACTGAGACTTGGCACTTGCAGAGATAATCACTGGAGCTGAGGCAGGGTTAAACGGTGAATTAATACACATGATAGGTCACAGTCCTTTAGTCTTTCCTTCTGGGAGGAAGTAAATAAATGTGTCAGTTTAATCTAGCACATTAACCTTTCTCTTAATCCTACAATTTACTTACTAGGGGATTTGTATAATCTACCCGATAAATAAGGACAGTAATTATTCCTGCTACAGAGGGCTGTGAGAAATATTTGCAACGAAGCTTGGAGCTGGATTTAAAACTGTTTTGGTTTTGTTAGAAACACAAAACTCTGGTCAGGTTTCCTGGAAAATTCCACAGGCCCCAATGCAGGTGGAAGCTTATTTTCTGTATGTGTTTGCTTAGCCAAAGTGTAGATCCAGGGCTGCACATGGTGCCGAGTAACAGAGAGGAAGAAGCCCTAGGATACATGCTACTGCAGACCACCAAGAGGTCTCATGGTGGAGAAAAGTAGCAGAGCCCCATCCACCCCTATCTGCTAATAGGCCTTATTGCCTTCTCCACACATCCCTGGATTCCTGTCTGTTGTACCAAAGCTATTTATTTAACTTCTCTTTCAGGAGAGCTACTCAAATGCGACTTGAATGATCAGCAATCTAACAATGACAATTAGCAGGACTAGAAGGAAAAGTCCCACAGGACTTCAGGGATTCCCTTGAACAGAAAGCCCTTTTCCTCTCAAAGCAGTGAGTGAAGCCATTCCTTCCCTGAAGATAAAAACACTTTTTACAGTTTAACGCTGTGCCGCTTGAGGGACCAGGATGTGAAGAGCAGCCTTTGCCTTCCCCTGAGCTCCTGTTTGCCTGGATTATATAGGAAGGGCAAACTCTTCACACTTTCTTAAACACTGGGTAGCAGAGGTGTGGACCAGCACTCACATCACTGCAAACACAGCCAAGATAGCAATTGAAAATAAAATAGTTCTACCTCATGGAGAAGGTTTTTTTTTGCTATTTCTCATTGCTAAGGGTGTGTTTGTAGGTATGAGACACAGAGGTTAGGTTTTATACATGTGATCTTAGTCGATCTTTGTTGGTCTGGTTTTGTTGATGTAGATTCCCTAAATACACACTCATGCACAAAGCTCAATTTAGGGGAGATTTGGACAATTCCCATTAATAATGTTGCTCCAAGTGTCTACCCTGAACACATGTATGTGGAGGACTCCTGACTGCCCACACTGACATCCATCTGTTCAGATGGCAGGGTGCCCATGCAGAGACTAGCTGGACTTTTGTCCCATGATACAGGTATTCTGCAACAGAAGGTCACTTAGGCCACACTTTAAACAATATTAATACCATCTCTTCAGCAGGATAGCCTTCCTAATGGGTAATTAACTGAGCTTCCAGCAGTGTCTGTCAGCTGTTTGCAACAGGCTTGTTTGCTTGACTAAGCAGCTATGATGATACCAAGCTCTCAGTTTCCTATCAGGTCTATAGGGTGGGGGACTTGGCTGTACTTAAGATGATTATGTATGAATCAAGCTTTTGAGTGCTCAGTTCCTATACCTGTGTAGGCAGCAGATGATAAGGGAAGTCAGCTTTGAGCCGGCCTTTACAGAGACAGGAAACTGAGCCCAGCACAACTGGTTGGAATGAAACGGAAGAAATCTCAGTACAGAACGGAATCAAAAAGGTTTAGAGTTACAAATTCATTCACAGTAAGGAAATTGTTGCAGCCGTTTTCAAAACGCTCTGCTGCAAGGACTGCACAGAGTCTTTTTAGTCTGGTCTTCTTGGGGACTGTGGTGGTACATAGGGGTCTGTTTGAGTGGATAGTCCTATAGCGTTGTATAGCATGGGAACACCATGCCTTGTAGGTGGGGGTCTCCTAACCCTCCTCAGGTAACAATGTTTTCAAATACTTCTGTAGGTAAGGTAACATGGTAGACTCTCAGACACAGTCTTCTACATCTAGAAATCAAGGCATCAACTCTTAATACTAACCCCTCAAAGTATGCACTATTTTTGCTATTATTTAAAGATGTCAGTGGCTTCCTCAGCATTTATGACACCCTTCAGACACTTTCTAATTACATATTCATGTCATCAGAAAAACCAAACCAACACCAAATTCTTCTGTCCTTTATGAAGCACAGGACAAAGATAGCTGTCTTTGGGTATATGGGAAGCCAGCTGTGATACTGCTCTAATGCACCCATTGCTCATCTCTCTTTTGAAGCAAAACCAACTTTGAGTTACTTCAGCTAATCAGTTTAGAAGCCCTTTTATGACTGTTATCAACAGTTATTTCCGCTTTTAAGTGGGCCAAGCAGAGAGATGGGATGCTGAATGACTAAACAATCCTGAGGCTATGAGGAGGTTATAGCGTCCACCTCGCCTCCTCCTGCTGCCATGTCAGAGTAGCTGCCTTGGCTGTGTCTGGACCCTGAGGGCACTAATAGACCTTAACTGCCCTGAACAACCACAGCTGGGGCCTCTACCTGTGCAGACTCCCATCTGTCACTCTAGGGGCTCAGGTTAGGGGCTTTAGCCCTCTCCTGAGCTACTTTGTAGGTGTGCTTGTGCTCTGTCCTGGTTCCTGCTGCCCCAGTTTCCTGACTGGTCTTTCTGGATGGACCCTAAAGCTATGTTGCAGGTAGCTTTGTGTCCAGTCCTGTCTCTGATCCTTTTTTTCAGTCTGGAAAATTTGTTGCAGGTAGCTCTGTTTCTAGGCTCATTTCATGCCATTCCTGACTGTGCTCTCTGGATTTAGCCTGGGCCAGCTCATCATCTCACCTGGTCTGAGACCATCAGAGGACATGGGCATTGCCATTGTCCCAGCCCTGCTCACACTCTGAGGGGTGAGGGCATTGCATGGCCTGCACTGGGGTCACCCTCAGTAGTTAGCTTATCCCACTGAGGCTCCTGTGGCTGGGTGCTTAGATGAACATCTAGGTTTTCTTGAGTTGTGTTCCTAAGGAGAGCAGGCCCTGGTTTGGAGGTGTTTTGGGGCAGAGGTACTTGTTTCTTTCTTGCAGAGAAGAGAGAAGAGTGTTTCTCGTTAATTGTGTCAGTAGACAGTCACAGTTTGTGGAAAGGCACAACAAAAAAAGGGCATCATTGAACATCTTCTCTGATTTATGGATTGTCTCTGAAGGAACTTTGTAACAATAGTATTTGTTCCCATAATACCCATTAAACGCAGATGGCTGATTTATTTCCCTGATGTTCCCATCAGGATGCAGTTCCAAACTGTGCGTGGCAGAGGGATTACTGTACTTCCTGGGTGGTTGAAGTCACTTGCACTTTAGCCTCTTGCTGCCACCTGAGGCATATGATAATCACCCAACAATTCACGGCCTGTCATCTTGTATCACTTAGCTGTGTGTCCTACTTAAACGCAGCCTTGTCAAAAGTCACTTTGAATTATTAGCAGAAAGGCCACCCAGGAGACAAAGATCTTGCAAGCACAGAGTGCAGAGCAAGATATTAATTGGGTGTAACAGTGCTATCACCGTGCTGCACAGTTCATCTGCAATAGGTGTGATAGGGTAGCAGGCCGAAGCTGGAAAGGACTGCTCATGTTAGTTCTAGCCAAGCAGAGGGGTAGCTGGGTGAGGGGAGCTATTTTGCCTTTCCCTGGCGAACATCTGTAAAACTGGAGCTGCAAACTCATCAGTCCTGTGGCTTGCTGCTACAGACGTTTGAAGAGAAGGTGAAAATGACTGCGTTTAATCATCTTCAACTTATTTCTTACTCACCATTCAGGCAGCAGGACCATCAGCAATTGCTCCCCTGATCTCCTCAATGGGTAGAGAATGACCAGACATCACTTAAATACAGATGTAGCCTTATGGTGGGGGAAAGGGCTGAATGAGTCTCTTGTCAGAAGTGCCCCAGTGCAGTGTGTGATTACCCCATCTCTGCTGCAATAGCTGTGCTGCAGAAAAGGTTGTTGTGGCTGTATGAAGGCATCTACAAAGGATCATAGAAATATATGTTTTGGTGAGATGTTCTTGTAGCTTGTCTCTATTGATGCGGTGATATTAAGTCCAAACGGCAGGAGCTCAAGAGGTGAATGGGGATGTGATGGAGAGCCTGTTTCACAGGTGAAATAATGACAAAAGAATGGAATTATGAAACCAGATGTGAAGAATATCAAAAAACCAACATAATGGTCAATATCATGTCACAATTAATTGGCTTATGTGAAAATACAGACTCTGAGATGCAGGGACGTACTGGAGTCGCTCCTTTACTCAAGTACTCTTGTTGGTTTTGTCAACATGATAGTTATTTTGAGGGCAAATGGCAAATAACAGGCTATATTTTTGGTGTTGGGTTTTTTTTTGTTGTTGTTGTTTTTTTGTGGGTTTTTTTGTACATAGGCTACCTACTGTATATTTCCAAACTTGTATTTTGCCATTTGGGACTGAGGGGGGGCAGAGGTATATATTTAATACTTAGAGTGGATCCTTAATACCTTGCTGTTAAAATATTTCAGCTAGTAGCATACTAGCTAGTAGTATCTAAGCTGGAATCCTTATCTGAGGACCTAAGGTATTATTATTGCATTGGGAGGTGGGAGGCGTATTGGCTTTGACATCCACAGACCACTAAAAAGTAAGTATAGGAAGAGTTCTGTTAATGTTTTCAATGTTTTGAATTGTGAGATACCACTTAAAATTAGTGCATATTCTTTCTTGTATGTGATCAAAATCCCTAAAGTCTCCGCTTGAATGATGCGACAGTGTATTTAAGACATTCTTAAGTCATGCACTTTTACTTTTTTGAAGAGTTCATTCTGAAAGCAAGCTGGTGTATTTAGAAGGGGAACAAACAACATCTGTTATTGTTTCTTTTTTATATTCTTTGCATTGTTCCCAGAAGGGAAAGGATTTTTCTTTCAGACTCTCATTCTCTCAACGTGCTTAATAGGACCCATGAAGAAAAATGTGGTAACAGTGCAATGTAGCTGGTTTTCTTAACTCCTGCCAATTTGATAACATCACAGTTATTTGACAGGGGATTGTTACTCTGGCCTAGGGAAGACCTTACTAATACTTTTTTTAATAATAAGGATAGACCCACAGAGTACAGGTCTGTCATCATGGTTTGTCTATCAGTTGAGACGCCAAGCTTGCCTAAGGCATCTACTTTATTTATTTATTTATTTACTTTTATTTGCAACAAAGAAGCTTTTGAGGCACATTTCTAAGTCTGAGACCTCACTTGCCTGATGAAGTAAATAATATTGTATGTGCACTTTGCCCTCCTGACAAAGGAGGGGAATATCCCATTGCTATGTTACAACCTACTTAGCTCCTTCCTGTGGGATGTTAAGACTACACAACTCTTCCTCTTATGTCTTGTACCATACATACAGTCAGGGGAAGACTCTTTCCGACTTGCCTTGTGCAGTGATCTTAGATACCTCCTCCTGATGCATCTCCACTATCTGCACATTCAACCCCTGTGACTTCATATTTGCTTGAATTTAATTTATTATTTGAATTTCATGTATTTAATTGAAACTAAACCAAACTAAAACTCTCAGATTATCTTCTTAAATTGGATGCTTTTAAAAAAATGCTTTTTTAAAGAATGCATTTTATTCCTTTTCTCCCACCCCCCTTCAGGACATTGCAGATTAGGATCCTAGTTCAGGATTTAGGATATTGTTGCTATTTTATTTCAGTATAAATGCCTAACATCCTCAGGACAGAAAGGGAGTAAAGGCAAGATAATTGTGCTCACAGTACTTTGAGACGTGTGACTTCTGTAGTTTAAATCCCATAGACCAAACCCAGAAATCTCTATGCAGAGGCATAGCTAAAGTGCAATAGAAAAAAGGCATAGCAGTAGACCTTTATGCTAAAAGGCAGCATTTCAGTTTAAACTGAGGAAAATAATTTCTATTGGGGTCACATTTCTGAGTGCTTATATTCTGTGTCTCCCCTGCACCTTTATTGTGGTGTCTAAATATTTCCAGATAAAACCTTTTTTTCACAGCATATTGTGTTATTTAGGTAAGAATGCAGGCTTACCTCTGCAGTTCCTCCCCATGCAGTCTCTTCCCGACTACAGAAAAATTAACAAACAATAAAACTTGCCATCTCTAAAAAGAAAAATCACTCCCAGGTTAGAGCCCGAATGGATTAAAAACATGATTAGAAGTAATCTGAACAACTCTGGTTCAGAGTAAATGAAAACCTGGATCACTCTCTTCATCTCTTCGGAAAACATTTCTGATTCAGAGAGAACGTCACTGAATTTCTTACATAATAAACCCCACGCCCCCTCTTTATGAAAGTTACTTGAAGTAGCCTTTCATTTAGGGCTATATGCTTAGTGTCTGATTTTTTGGTCATTCTCCTTAGTTCAGTGCTAGTAGGTAGCTATTGGCATTTCTGTATCCACATATATCCTGGAGCTTTGTTAAAGCTTTAATTTAATTTATGAAAAATGACATACTGAAGTATAGTGTATGACAGCTGTCTTTGTTAAAGGAGTTACAACGTACCATATTACAGCAGAATGTGTTTCACCTGAAACCCCTCCTTGCAAAGTGGTTACCCACATAACAACTGCTTAAGTTCTCTGTGGTTGTAGCTCTTTCAGTTTGTAATCTCTGACGTGCAAAGGGGAATTGGGGTGCTATAGGAAGGAAGCTACTACTTCAGGTCCTTTTAAGATATGCTCTAATATTCAGGTAGTAGATTTTGTTTCTTGACTGCATCCATAGAGAAATTAAATTATTTCAAGACTTTGGAGACCCAGGTCAATCTGAAGGCCAATGCAATGTAATATAGAGCTGGTAGCATAGAAGGAAGCCTAGATCTCCAGTCCCCAACGAGATTTAATGAATAATCATGCAAGAAATTGCCTTCAAAAACCTTCCAGAATGGAAATGCCGTGGTAAAAGAATACTGTAAATAATGAATGGGTTTTTTTCAGATATAGACTAACACTTCAGTGCTAACGCTTCAGGTTTTTTTTCTTCTCACCTTGGAAATGGTACAGCAGCTAGAATGTGGTACTGTAGGATGTTACCTCGGAAGTAAAGGAATAATGCTGGGAAGGCTCATCTCCAGTTTACGTGGGCAGAACCTGCAGTTACACTGCTTTAGCATTAGTGTAAATCCATAGGATTTGATGTTTAAGCAGTATTAGATGGCCAATATAGCTAAACTGCTCAGTCATAGATACATTTAATTAGTTTGTATCAAAGCAAACTACTTTCTTAAGACATTCCACCTCCGTAGCCTAAGTATGCTAATGCTAAATCTGCTGAACTGGGTGTGTCAGGTGGCAGCCTTACCATGTATGGCACAGAAAGCTGAGGTCATTCTTTGCTATTTTATCCAAAAGTTCATTTGGTAGCACAGCATCAAATGGCAAAACATCACAGAATAAAGTCTTGCTGGATGTGCCCTAGTTCAGCTGAAAGTTTTTGAGCTCAGAGCACAAACAATGGGGTCCTTACTGGATGATCTGGTTGTAATGGTCCCTTAAGACTTGCATCTCTGTTCACTCTGGTTTCACCCTAGTTGCCTGATAGTGAGACACAGAACAAAGTGAATCTGAGTCAGATGTGAGAACCTTATCACATTTATCACACCTTACCAAATTAGTTAGGGAGAAGAATGTGGAGGATATGCTGCCTTTTGCTTTGAAGAATGTGGAGGATATGCTGCCTTTTGGTTTTGAACCAGGTTGGTGCTAGCTGCAGGAAGACAAGATATCTGACCCAGTGTAATGTTGGAGTATTGTGAACAGGTATCTGATCTGGCAACTGATGCTGAGTTGATGTGTCAACACTTTGGGAACAAATCTGCACTGCCAGAACATGCATAGCAGACAAATACATTGTGTCGTGTAGGCTGTGGAATTTTTTTATATGACAACAGGAGCCCCAAAGCCAGAACTGCTTTATTGTCAGATCCTCCTCTAAAGGCTGAAGGTAGATAGATGGACTGTGCCTTTGTTGCATAGTTACCACCTGGAAAATTCCTGTGAATTCTCACTCATCAGACTTGTCCTGGTCACCAGTGTTCATCTACCAGCAAAAATTCCTTGTATAGGAAGCCAAAAATGAAACTTACTCTTCAGCTATTTACTTGTGCTTCAGGAAGCAGAAGTTCCACCATACTTGAGTCTTGCTGGTTCACAACTGAGTTTTTCATGGGAATAGGTACAGATATCTGAGCACCTCCCAGAGTGTGAACAAATTAACGTATCTGTCTTTTCTGGTAGATTCTGCTGGCAAGAACTTGAAGTGGAAAACCACCTTTCCTTTTCAAAGAAGATGGCTTCACAGTGGATTTTGACTCAATGTTTTTTTTCCTCTAGGATCTTTTGAGCTTTGCTAGTGAAGAACCCCTTTGACTGTATCAGCTAATAATTCACTTCTCAACATTTGACCAAAAACTATGCTAATTTGTATGATATCCTTATGCAAGGCTTATTTTTCTTTCATTGTTCATTTCAGGAGGTAGGTTTCCAATCAATGGAGCATGAACTAATAAGTTTACAAATCCATCCTCTGCTGTGCTATTGTCTGTCTTTATCCATAATTCCAGACATAAATTTATTGTATTGCCATATCAGCTGTGTAAACTGTGGACCAAAGACCCAAACAGCAAAATGAAGCAAAATCACCCACTTTTCCCTCCAGTATGATAGTAGAAGCATCATTTGGTGGAAGTGACAGATCTTAATCATCCTGGCACTGTAAAGTGTTTTAATAGAAGACAAAGATTTTTAAAAAGGTAATTCTCCCTTGATACCTACTAGGTTTCCAATACTGCACATGCAGCACTCATAAGAAGTCCTCAAGGGAACAAGAAGGCTTTTTATGGACAAAAATTCTGATTTTTAAGGTCTTGGAACCATGCATTTTTCTGATATCCTCAACAATTCTTGCAATGCTCCAAATCCTGTTGCTTTTTTTTTTTCTTAATGGTACTCAAAACTTGGTGTCAGTCACTGCAGAGATACTAGAATTTTTTTTGCCCAGATTTTCAGAAAACGAGTGTCCATTTTTCTGGCAAGAAACCTTCTGAATCTGAGTCCTTTCAGTTCCAGGGTATACAGTTTTTTATGATACCTCTTCATTAGAATATTCTAAAGTAAAAAAGAAAAAAAGCATTTCTTCTGTTCAGAAGAGTAATGACTGAGCTTTAAAAATCAAAGATGGAAGTTGGCACCAACAATTAATAATATTTTGAGATTATCCCCTGGATAGATCTAGGTTTTATTTTCTTTCAAGCCTTGTCCTCTAAAAGTTAAAGGAGAAAGAGCATGCCAAGTAGTAAAGCCAACTCAGAACAGAACGTCTATGACTTTTTTTGTGCCAAAAAGTCCATTACAGCTCTGGAGCTGGTGGTGAAATAGCTTTCTGTTATTCTAGTCTCATGCAACTACTAAAATTCTTATTCATTTTAAGAGCTTAACACCTGCTCCACCTTCTGTAAGCTTCCAAGATGGTTTGCCAGACACATGTTTTCCAGACACAAGCATAGGCAAGGATATACTGAACTGAATGGAGAGCTGTACATTGGCTCCATAACAATACCAGGCAGATCAATGTGAAGTTTGAAGTCCTCCTGAATTTCCTCCTTTCTGTTTTTCTCCCCTGTATAAATTGCTTGTCAAACAGCTCAAGGTTTGTGGCAACTTGTGCTTTGTTTGTACAGCTGGATGGATCACCACATGAAAGAGGGGTTTTCTTTTGGAGAGGAGGAAGGAGGGAAGGCATGAAGTAGGTTCAAAGATAATTAAGACCAGTATTTTTGAACTTAGATATGTAAATTTGGGCTGCCATGTTTTACATCAGATTTGATGAATACCTGATGAATTTATTAAAAGTTGTCATTATTTGGTATGTTTGAAAAACATACTTATGCTTTGATTTTGATGTTTTGCTGTAAAAGTCTTGGCCTATATTCTAGCTCTTTTTTTTTCTATGAGCTGTCAGCATTCAAAATATAGACTCAAGCTGCTTGATTGTTCTAGGATCGAAACAAGCTCTCAGGCTCCTCATGAACAGTGCTGTACTAGTGCTTTTTTGAACATGGGAATATATACATACCTGGTGGGAAAGATATTGCTAGGAATTAACCTAAGGAACAATCATAGAGTCATGGAATGGTAGAGGTTGGAAGGGACCTCCAGAGATCATCGAGTCCAATCCCCCTGCTGAAGCAGGATCACCCAGGGAGGCCACACAGGAACAGATCCAGGTGGGTCTTGAAAGTCTCTAGAGAAGGAGCCTCCACCACCTCTCTGGGTAGCCTGTTCCAGGCTCCATCACCCTCAAGGGAAAGAAGTTTTTCCTCACGTTGAGGTGGAACTTCCTGTATTCCATTTTGTGACCATTGCTTCTCATCCTATCACAGGGCACAGCTGAAAAGAGCCTGGCCCCTTCTACTTGACACCCACCCTTCAGATATTTGTAAACATTGATCAGATCTCCTCTGAAGCTTCTCTTCTCCAGACTAAACAGCCCCAGGGCTCTCAGCCTTTCCTCACAAGGGAGATGTTCCAGTCCTTTCACCATAGCCTCCACATAGTCCCTTCACGCAGCCTCCATTGGACTCTCCCTAGTATTTCCCTGTCCCTCTTGAACTGGGGAGCCCAGAACTGAACACAACACTCCAGATGTGGACTCACTAGGGCAGAGCAGGGAGGGAGGAGAACCCAGACAAGGTTGCTGAACTTCTGCAAGCATCAGAATGTCCCCCTCCTGGCCTGTGGCTGAGATGTCACTTGCTTAGAAAGACAAATTTCCATGTGTTGGGTGCACTGCTGACAGCCGTGGCAAGCACCCTCTTCCTACCTCATTTACTGTGTTGGTAAATGCAGAGCAGAGACAGATCACAGCCTTGCTTTCTGCAGGGCATTGTAATAGCTCCTCTGCAGACTGCTTGTGAGGCAGAAAAGAGGCAGGCAAGATGAGCAGGAGCTGTGTAGCTAGTTTTTGTTCTGCCACCACCACCAGTAACCACAGTCTGATGTCCATTCCTGTAGTGCTCAGGAAGAGAGGACCTGTCCATCCCAGGACCCAAGCAAGTCCTGCTCCTGGAGTGACAGGAAGGTCCTTGCATGAGCAATCATGTGAGTCCAAAGGCCTTGATTCAGATAAGGATGCAGAGAACATCTGGGAGGCACAGACCCATAAAGATGCATCCTTAAAGGTATTTAAGCAGACTCAAAGGCTTAACAGACAGAAGGAGCAAATATGAAGTATGGATAACAATGAGAAAACAAATTATAGACACACTGCAAAGAGGAAGTGGGTAGAGAACTGGAGAGTAGAAATCAACGATAAAAGAGTCTTCCATCTGACCTCCTATGTATCTAAGGAGGGGAACAGTTGTGAGGCAGTGTCTTGATAAGCATCAACAGCAGAATATTGTTGTCACTGGCTGCATTCAGTCTCCTGTCCAGAGCTATATGAAGCAAAGTGGAGGTGGAACTATTTGCAGCTGAGAGCAGGATGTATGCAAGGAGGTGATGTGCCGCAGAAGCAGTTCTGTGACAGATGTGGATAGCTTGGGGTGTGTGGCAGTGACATTTGATGCTAGCATGAATTCTCATTTTGCTTGACAACTGTCAAACAGCTTCATAAGCTGTCTTGACATTGATTTCTTGAAGGAAGAAAAAAAAGGAAGTGTAGAGGACTGTAAGGTAGAGAAACTTAACAGGCTAAAATACAGAACAAGCTAACGAGTCATAGCAGTGATGTAAACAATGTGCCAGCACTTTTGGAAAAAGTACAGGTGGCCTTAAATAGTCATTGGAAAAGCTGAAGTTGAAAAATATCCACTAGGATAAACAGGCTGTCCCTATGAATCTGAAGACATGCCACCTTTCAAACCTGGTAGCTCAAGATGGATGACGAACTTAGCCTTGGATCACTTGATCTGAGAATAAGAATCACTGATAAATGCAAGGGGAGAAAAGTTGCTATTAAAAAAAATATTTCAGGATTATTATTGTAATACACAAAAAGGCTCTGTTAACTGCTTTGTCTGATGGACATTTCTTGAAATAAAGTGTAGGTGGCAATCAGGTAGTGCTTAAAGAAGGGGAGTTGGTGGTCACTTTTATTCAGACATGTTCCACTCTGCTCAGAGAAGAAAACTTCTCTGCTGCTGCTGAGGGTGAAAATGAACCCCCCAAATGATGCAGACGAACTGCTTCATTGCGAGGTATTTCTTACAAGCAGGTAAAATAGAAGTGACCCTCCATTCCCATTTTGTAAACTGAGTGGTGTCCTGGCCAGATTAGAGAAGACTTTTGAGGTTATGCTATCACAAAGTGGGGTATTAACTGTTTGAGAACTGTACAGACTTCGCTGGCTATTCAAATAGTTATGAAAATGATCTATTAGAATTATGAATTTTTTTATATATATTTTTTTTAAT
>WTSP01003662.1:63043-100923 GCA_025331215.1 Actenoides lindsayi | reverse complement strand
ATTATTAATTTCATTTTCATTAAAGCTGTTCTAGTTTCCTTTTCTAATCGCTAAGTCTCTCTCTCCCTTATTCCTTTCCTCTTCCCCTTTGGGGAGGGAGGGGGGTTAACAGAGAGCGTCTGTTATCAATCTAAGGGGCTGCCCTGACCCTAAACCGTGACAGTACCATTAGAAAGTAAGTGTATGAGGAGATCCTCTGTCAGCCTATCTGCTGGAGTTACTTGCACTTCATGGAAGCCTTCATTAGCTGACCAAAGTACATGCAGATTTTTTATGTGAAGTGGCCATGAAGTTATAAAGGGTCTTGTCCTTGGATCTGACAAAACTAAGAGAGTTAGAAAAAGCCTTACTAGCTTTCCATGCATAAAATGTATTTACTCATTATCAGAAACAATAAATCTTGTGAGGAAGAGAGTCAGGCATTTGCTCCCAGCTATCATATAATCTTTTCCCCCCAAATCAATAGTACATTATGCAGCAATGTATCAGACAGTGGGCAGTTATATTGAGTAGTTATTAAATTAGACTCACATCCATCCACATCTATTTATATTTCATTCTCTATCCTATTCTTTATACAGGGGTAATGAAGTTTTTCTTGGGACTTGCAAAGGCAACTATAAACATTACTTGTAACCATAGGTTGTCTTTTAGTGGCTGACAAGTAATCAGGCTTTTCAGAACCCTTTGAGAATTGTAGTGACAAAACTTGGATTTGTTTCTGAGAAATATCTAACAGAGGCTTCCTCCATACTTCATGTGAAAAGACAACACTGGAATTGCTTAAAAACTCCAGAAGCAAACCTCTAATTATCAGAAGTACACTCAAATAGAAATTAAGGTTTTTTTTCTGAACTATCTTAGTTCTGTGATTCTGCAAATTTGGGATTAACATATCAAACAATTTCTTTTTTTCTTACATTTACACTTCTAAGTTCAGATCTAGGGTATGTTAGTAAGTTCATACTTCAAAAAAAATGTACTAAGGTATATTTATTTAAGAGCTATATTTTCCTCCTTGGAGAAATATTAAAGAATATTTCTCACATGAGATATCAAAGAGAAAAATGTATTATTTTGTGTAAAGGACTTGCTGAATTTTGGATAGCAGCATTCAGGTAAAATATTTCTTGGGACATGAAGCATATGACTTTTTTTTTAAAAGGAAGTAAATACTAAAAGAAGAAAACAAAAAATGCAAGAGGAATAAACAAATGAAGTGCATATCTACAGGATGCTGAATATCCTCCACATTTCAATATGAAATTGTAGTACTCACACCTTCCTTCAGGTTCCCAGCATATTTCTACATCAGAGATATTATTTGAGCAGTGAAAGTAAGGAATATGCAACATAAAAAGATTAATTTAAAGGCATAGAAAATATCAAACCTTTGCTCTCAAAGTATTTGTGAATATTTGAAATTAATAGAACACCGACTGTAATCCACCTTGAATAGCTTCAATTGTAAAACCAAAGAACAATAAAAATCATATATAAGAAATAATAGATATGAAGGAAAAATACAGATTGCTCTCAGGGTCAAGTCCTTGACTAATGTGCAATAGATCCACTGAGTTAAGAGAGTGGCCATGATTTACAATGGTCAATGATTTGCCCTGTATGTCTTGCACTCTGACCTTCACTAATGCCTGGCACCATTGATTCTCTTTTTTTCTCTGAGACATTGATTTCAGTGGGGAATTGTGCCCATGAAAGCAGGGCAGAATAGAGTCCTTTCATTTTGACTTGCCATTTCCCAGCCATGGAAGAGCAGTGTATTAATCAGAACAATCAATAGTCCTCTGACCCTCAATGCATTCCACTCAAGTAAAAAGACATCACCTCTATTTTTGATTAATCAGTGCCAAGTATCCAGTTCTGAAATAAGTCCATCTAAGAAATAGTTATACTAAGCAGATTTAGGGCTTGATTTGCACTCCACTTGGGGGAGTTTCTAGATGAGAAAGTGCTTTTTAAGTGCTTTGGAATCTTAAAGCCCCAGAGAGTATTTTCATTCTGTCCAATGACATGTGGGTCTATCCCATCAAGTATCTGCTCTCAATCTGTTCATCACCCAGTCTATACTGATACCGGTGATTGCATTGACTCAGATGCAGAACATTGCTTCTGGGTTGGCACAGTAACCAGTGTCAGTACAGGCTGGGTGATGAATGGATTGAGAGCAGCCCTGCAGAGAAGACTTGGGGATACTGGTGGATGAAAAGCTGGACATGCACTGGCAATGTGTACTTGCAGCCCAAGAAGGCCAACTCCATTCTGGGCTGCATCAAAATAAGCGTAGCCATCACACCGAGGGAGGAGATTCTGCCCAGTCTTGTGAGTGCCCACTTGGAGCACTGCATCCAGCTCTACGGTCCCTAGCACAAACAAGACATGGACCAGTTGTAGTAGGCCCAGAGGAGGGCCACAAAAATGATCAGAGGGCTGGAACACCTCTACTATGAAGAAAGGCTGAGATAGTTAGGGTTGTTCAGACTGGAGAAGAGAAAACTCCAGAGAGACCTTATTATGACCTTTCAAGACTTAAAAGGAGCTTATAAGAAACCTGGAGTGAGACCAGGCATATACCAGGGCATATAGATACAGGTCAAGGGGTAATGATTTTAACCCAAGAGCATAGATTTAGATTAGATATAAGGAAGAAATGATTTATGATGAGTGGTGAGACACATTGACCAGAGGAGTTGTGGATACCCCGTCATTGTGATCAAGGTCAGGGCTTTAAGCAACCTGATCTAGTGAAATAAGTCCCTGTCCATGGTGGAGGGATTGCACCAGATCATCTTTAAAAGTTCTGTCCAACCCAAACTATTCCATGATCTACATCTTTATTTGTACAAGTGTTTACTTGAAATAGTTCTGGTAGGAGGCAGTGGCTTCCTAAACTGTGATGGAAAAAACGCTTTTAGCATGAAGGTGGGAGGAAAGAGAGATAAGCTCTGAAAGGTTAAGGCAAGATGGGCACGTTTGCTTCAAAGTTTTGAATGATCAGTGTGTACAATGTGGAGGCTTTCACAGCAGTCAGCACTTGCCAGTTATTCCCTTGTTACCTACTCAATGAATCGACTTAATGAGAGAAGGTAAAGTTCAAAATTTCAACAAATGCTTTCATATGCCACTTCTGAAACACGCCTTATTACCTATTTAAACTGTGGTGCAGTCATTTTCTCCCACAAACTCACAAAGAAAGAATTAAATTTTCTCCTTTTTTAACATTACTATTGACTTTTTTTGCCTATCGGTCACTTTAACATCAGTGGATATTTCAGATTTCTCCCTTATCTTAATGAATCTGCCTCCCAGGGAGGATGTGAGTAATAAAAATAGAACATTTCCAGTGCTTTGTATTGCTAGGGTTTTATGCTTTAATATAAAATCAGTCTCTATTTTTTTTTCTAATTTTTGTTAAAAGCACTTCTCTACATTAGGAAAACAGCAACATATTAATACAGATGTGATCAGCAATTCTAGGTTTGTTAGTTCTGGTACCTAATGTAATTAAATTCAGACAAAATAACTATATAATTATTTATTTATTTATTAATTTTTATTTTTGTTTGTTGTTCCTTTTTTTGCCTAAAAATTTTCCCTGAGAGTAAAGTCAACAGCCTGATGAGTTAAATTGTCCCCAGGTGTCATGTGCTGAAATAAATGACACTTTTTTTCCTTTCCTTTTTCAGCTAATGATTGCTAGAGTAAAGATCAGGAAGCAGAATGACAGCATGCTGTTGTAAAATAAGTTTTTCTCTGAATTTCTCTGATTCAGGTGAAGAATGTACACTTCAATCCTTGTGCATAGCAGTTTCTGCATTCCTTTTAACTAGCTCTGCAAGAAAATGCCAGTGTATTGAGATGCCCCAATTAAATTTTGTTGATGCAGTGAACTTTATGGCTGAGCAATGCCACTGCTAGCAATTAGACTAACAGCAAAGCATACATCACTCAGAAATAATCAGTTGACTTTTCCATGGCAACATGAAGGAGTTTCAGATGTTAAGCACTATTCCAAACAACCCTTTTTCAATTATTTCAGAAGTTTTCACGAAGCATGTCCATCCTCATTTATTTGAATCAAGGAATTGAAGGACCTCTGCTAGAATATTTTACTATATGCAAAACCATGTAGAAATCATGTAAGTAAATGCTATAAAAAGAATGGATATGCTCATCTAGAGAACACAAAAGATGTAAAAAAGACACCATTATTTCCCTTCTCCTCACCCCTGAAAAAAAGGAAATGACATTTTGAAAAATATAGTGCTTACCAAGTCATTTCCATGCATTCAGTGATCATCCTAATTTCATCTAGAAACTGTGCTGCCTTAGATAAAACTGAATGGCTTTAGGGTGATGTGCTTGAGGTGATAGGAAGATCAAGAGAGGTTAGGAAAATGAGAGGAAAAGGATGATGCTTTTTTATATTTTTATAAAGTTAAATCAAAAGAATAAGCCCTATTTGTGCTTGTCAGACCATTCTGTGGCTGAGAGGCAAGGTTTACCCAGTTTCTGATCTCAAGGAGTAATGATTGGTAGCCTCCCCCTATTCTGCACAGTGTTTGTATATGATACTGCAGTCCCCGCTGACATTAATGTTTTTTTTACTCAGGCAGGATTTGTAAAATATCCTGGTTGTTTAATACCTTGCCTCTATGTGCAGTTATATATAAAGACTGCAGCCTTTTCCTCACTCCCATCCCAGAGTTGCCCCAGTTTATAGGAAGCAATAGATTACAACAGCTATTGGCAAAAGCTTTCTAGGGAAACTACAGCCCCTTGGCACACACAGTTCTCAACTTATTCTGGGGTCTATATCCTTTGGTTAGTTGCCTGTGCTGGTGTTCAAACAAATAATTAATCAGTGAATGGTGTGCTTATAAACAGTGCTTAAAATGGTGCATTTTGTGGGACCAACATACTTAATTGTCCTGCTGTGGAAATGGTCCGTCTGAACCTGGGGGCTGTTCATGTCAAAGGTGTGATGCTGGGAGAGACCAACTACCAACAGGCACCATCCAGGCAAGGGAATAGTGTTTCAGAGCACAGTGGCTACTCATCCTCAGCTTCAGTGGCTAGAAAACCACAATAGCTCATATCCTATTCACCTCATTCTATTGGTGATAAACTACAAGATTGATGCTGCTTAATTTTGGTCACTTATGACGGAGTCATTCCATAAGAAATTGGCACTGTTCGGCCATCTGCTTTAAATATATGTTTCAGAGGAGGTGTTAGTGACTTAAAGGAGCTTATTCCTCTTTTCTGACTATAAAGGAAATCTAGATGACTAGGTCAGATCTGAGTGCATTACTGACTTCTACATTTGGTTAGATGAATGGTGCTCTAAATTTTTCAGAAAGTCTTCTTTTGAATGCATAGATATCCCAAGAAAACTAATGATCAGCTCATCAATGTCTTTTTCTTCTTTTAAGAATCATCAGACTGTATTTGAATTACCTCTGAAATAGCAGTAGAGGTTGAATTGCAATTTTCAGCTGACTCATCACATTCAGAGATGTGATTCTGTTGATGAAACCATTGTATTTAAGTGAATGTATCATCAGAAGCAGCAACTATCATAGCCTAAAACTTCCTCATTCAAAGCAGACCTAAAGCTGAAAGACATGTGCTGAGCTGTGCTTGAACAGCATCAGTGCACTGGTAAATTTTCTGAGTTTTGGAGGGTTTTTTAACATTTTTCCTTGTTTTCAAGTCCCCACTCAGTTTTTCCTCGGTTAAGTTTACCAAATGTCTGCCAAACTCAGCACATCCCTGGCTTTCTGGGCTGTGTTTTGCATTATTCTCCCGATTCATGTGAAGAGGAGAACATCAATGCCTTGTCCTAGTAACAAGGGTGACAATAACTGTCATTTAAGGGCACATGTACACTGTATGTTGCCTGTATGGACAGTTTGGATTCAGCCTTGATTCAGACACAGAAGGCAGTTCCACCTCAGGACACTGATTTTTTATAGGAACCGGTTTATCCCATTTTTCTCTTGCAGATGCATCTTCAGTCTGTTTCTTTAGGCCAGCAGATATCAATGAGGAAGGATCCTCCCACTTGATGAAAGGTATGTCTTCCCTCTTGCTTTATGGATGTCTACACGTGTAGATATCTCTGCACAAGGTGGCAAACACACCACAAGTGACAAAACATCCATCTTGCGTGTTACATTTCCAGGAAGTAAGGAGGCTTCTCTGTTTTCCTCTGGGTTCTCACTCTATATGTTGCAACCAACCTCTCACTTTTGTCCTGTAAGCCAATCTCTCATCTGCCAGGAGGACAATATCCAGATACATCTGTCCCCAAAGCAGTGATTTCAGGAAATGTTAGTCACCTCAAATCTGCAACTGAGAGCAAGTGGCACTTTCTGTGATGAATTTTTAACTGACATAAATTTTCCAGAACATTCTCTTCATTAAGTAAGGACTTAAGTTTTACTATTAATATATAGGTCACTGTTGAAACTGAAGCATGAAGTCAGACAAAATCTTGCTCATTCATTTCCATCTTCCACTAGTAAACCTGAAGGTCCTTGAAACAATCACACTCTATTGGGTATGCATGGCAAAGTTTTGGAAAAAAAAGGCTAGGATCGTTACAAGGGTGGCTTCTAGAAGCTTCCCCCATGGCTGATAAAGCCAATGCCAACTGGCTTCAAGACAGACCTGCCACTGGCCAAGCCTGAGCCAATCAGCAATGGTGGTAGCACCTCTGTTATACTTAAAAGGGGAAAGAAAACCCTGCACAATTGCAGCCAGGAGGGAGGAGTGAGATATGTGTGAAAAACAACTCTGCAGATGCCAAGGTCAGTGAAGAAGTAGGGGTAAGAGGTGCTCCAGGCTCCAGACCAGGGATTCCCCTTCAGCCTGTGTTGAAGACCATGGTGAGGCAAGTTGTGCACCTGGAGTTCTTGAAGGTTAATGGTGGAGCAGATATCCACCTGCAGCCCATGGAGAACCCCATGCCAGAGCAGATGGATGCCCAAAGGAGGCTGTGAACTTGTGGGAAATATGTACCAGAGAAGGCTCCTGGCAGGACCTGTGACACTGTGAAGGATCCATGTTGAAGCAATCTGTTTCTGAAGGATGAGACTCCATGGAAGGAACACACGCTGGAACAGTTCATGAAGAACTGCAGCCTGTTAGATGGATCCCATGCTGAAGCAGGGGAAGAGTGTGAGGAGTCCACCCCGGGGGATGAAGGAGTGGCAGAGACAATGTATGATGAATTTCGCACAACCCCCATCCCCTATCCCCCTGTGCCACTGTGGGGGTGGAGGTAGAGAAATCGGGAATGAAGTTGAGCCCAGGGAGAAGGGAGGAGTGGGTGGGAAGGTGTTTTAAGATTTCATTTTTATTTCTCATTATCCTACTCTGAGTTGATTGGTAATAAATTACATTAATTTTCCCTGGGTCAAGTCTGTATTGCCTGTGACAGTAATTGCTGAGTGATCTCCCTGTCCTTATCTTGACCCACAAACTTTTTGTTATATTGTCTCTCCCCCTGTCCAGCTGAGGATGGAAGTGATAGAGAGGCTTTGGCGGGCACCTAGCATCCAGACAGGGGCAACTCACCTCAGACACACAAGTAGTTGGCAATCTCCTGGATTTAAAAATCACTAAGGTAATAAGTATGGAAGGTGAGGAACCGCAAAATGATGGGGTGAGGGAAAAAATAGATTCAGAAGCTATTTTAAATGGCATAGAAAAAAACTCAACCCTGATTTACTAGTGACTATCTCAATCAAAATCCATTTATCCACTCATGCCTGTAATGGTACGGTACAGAGAGAAGACTCCCAGAGTCTTATCATTATTCATTATTACTCATTACAATAATAATGTACAGTAAATTCCTCTGCCCATAGAAAGAAGGCTGATGTACTGTACATGCCCTAAATGTAGATACTGAAACAATGCTGTAATAACCTTGTTTTGTTCTCCCTGTCCTACAGAATCCACACCTCCATCCACCCCCCCCCCCTTTTTTTTTTTTTCCCTCCTTGCTTAGTTTTAGGGCAAATTAGAAGATTAAAAAGCGTCCGTTACCTCCCTTTCAATATAAGATTCTGAAAATCTCAAGTACATGAAAAAAATTTTGTTTACTTTAGTGTAACAAGTGCCAGAGGAAATCAGGGCTGGCAACATAGCACATGAAAAGCCTTATCTTGCCTGTTCCTTTCTTCTTCTTTCCTTTACTCTGAAATCAAAATCATGTTGGTACTATTCACAATACAATGATTGAACGCTCCCTGATCACTTCATATTATGCTCTTGTCATCATTCCAAGATACACGTAGCTCACTGCCATTAGTCAAAATCAGTCCAAAGATACTCTTTTTCTTCAGATAGATAAGCAAAATCACATGGGCCAAGGTATGTCCTTATATCTTCAGTGAGCCAAAGTCAGTTTTTCAGAAGGTAACTTTGCTTGAAGAACTAGTTTTTTATAACTCTGCAGGTGTCAGGCACTATATTGAAAAAAGTCCCTACTGGATGTGTTCTCTTTTTTTTTTAACCTTTACCTCCTACCATGCTTTATTCAAGTGCTGTAGTGGGAATCTGCAACCCTGAATTCTCCTCTCAAGAACCCAGTGCATGATTGTGAGCTGCTCCATGTTTCCACTTTGCCTTTATGCAAACTGGAAATACATGGAATTAATTTTCCCCATGAAGCTATTATGACTTGGCACATTAAGTTTTGAAAATTACTTTGAAATTACAGAATAAAAGGCTTACTAACATTGTTTTGATATTGTAAACATTGTTATAACATCCCACATATTAAGAGTATTTGGCCTAGGTACACAACAAATTCACCCTGTACACACAAAAACCAAACAAACAAAACAGCTTCCATTCCCTTTACCAAATTAGTCTCTACACTCCCACATGCATAACCTGCATTAACTGGCAGAAAGATACTCATTTGGGCCAAATTTTACCCTATTGTAAAAAAAATGAAGTTGCCTCAGATATTCATTTTCCCCCAAGTGCTTTCTGTTGTCAGTTTATAAACTACTCAAGAGCATGGTTAACTGAAAATCCTCAGAGAATCTCTGAGGAAATCTTGTGCTTTTTCTAAGATCGGCAGTTCCTGATTTGGCCTCACAAAATGCATGCTGAATAATAAGATGTCCTTTATTCTCATGCGACTCCTCTAAAGGTCAGTTTAAGCAGGCTGACACAGCTATACTAAGAAAATTTCTCAAACTGATGGCTCATTTTCTTTGGAGAAGGGTGTTTAGTCAATAGATAAGACAGTACTGAGAGCTCCGTGCAGCAGCATGTAATTGATGGTCACAAAGCACTGTCAGAATTGAAGCTTTCATGGGCCATCCCATCAGTCCTGGAGAACTGTGACTTTATGTTGATTTCTCACTTTTTTCAACCTTATGAGTTGTAATTCCACCTTCTTTTTAACTCTCAGTCATTTTTTTACTTATGTTGGTATGGTATTTCTCAAGCTGATTCATTGTAACTGCTCAGATGCCTGTTCTTAGCTGGCTTTGCCTGAGTGAGGGAGTACAAACCACTTCTGCAGTGGTCAGCACAAATTAGAATCTAAAGAGGCGGTTTAAACTAACCTTTTTCTAGTTGGAGTGAGCTGAAATGCAGATCAGTGGTCACTTCCTACAGCATAAGCAGTAATTTCTTAATACTTGTTAATATAATTGCTGTGATCATCTTTACTTTCATCATAGTGCCTGGAAGGGGACGCTTTTTTTATGAAAGCAGAAGGCATTTTTGATTTGCTGATGCACTTGATTTTTTATCCTTTTTTTTTTTTTTTTAAACAATTTTTCCCAAATGTATTTGAACTAGCAAAAATCATGGTCTTGCTCACATTTAGAGACTGGTTTAAGAGATACCAAAAAGCACAGTTTCACTAGTACCTCTTAAACCAGGAAATTCTTCTGGTGTTATGACTGGCAAACTTCTAGGTTATATCAGACATACACAAATCATGGTTTTGCTTCCAGTAACTTAATTTATAACTACACATTAATATTTTGATCTGTTTCTGTTAGTTTTCAAGTTTTATGCTAGTGATTTTTATTCATATTTTGGAGATGATCTATAATCAGTTTTACCATCCCTGCCAGTAGAACCACATCCTGCAGGGCTGTCAGACTCCTTGCAGCCCACAGAAATCACCAGCAGTAAATCCTTTCCTGAACAGGTCCTTACAGTTTTCTGGTCTAACTTCTATAGGACAACAATTTTGAATATACTTTGTTGTAACTTCTGATGATTCTCAGCACTGCAAGATTGATCTCCTATATAAGAGAACTCAGTTACTGTCCCTGTGTCTCTTTTATTTAATAAGTGTCAGTTTGGTAGCCTCCCACAGGTCTCAGCTGAACAAGAGAAAAAGAAGTGACCAGAGGTCCATCTGCCTCCAACAGTGGCCAGAGGAGAGGCTGTTCAGGGACAGCATGCAAGCCCGAGTGCTTTCACCAGTTTCTTCATGCTTCCCATCATCCACAACCATTGAATCTGGAATAGCAGCCGTATGTACATCCCTGCCCAGCACTTTTAGCATCTTCTGTTCATGAATTTGTCTGATACTTTTGTAAGCCTGCAATGCTGTCTCCTCAGCCTCCTGTGGCAGTAAATTTTACAAATTCACTACCTGCTGCGTGTAGAAATACTTGCTTTTCACTGTTTTAAACTGATGTTTTTAAAACTATTTTCATCAAGTGCTTCTTGCATTGTGGGATTTGATAAGCAACTGTTCTGCATTCAACTTACTCGCTGTCTTTGAGAGTCTGTAAAACTTAAGTCAGGGTCCTCCTCACCAAGCTGACAAGCAAGCCAAGCCAAAAGTTTGCTCCCCTATTTTTGGCACTTCTGAGATCACATCTGTGCCTGATTTTGGGTCTGCAGTGCAGAAAAGACATTGATGAGCTGGACAGCATTCGGGGGAGGTCTTCAAGATGGTGGGGCAAAAGTGCTTGCCCTGTAAGGAGAGGTTGGGAGAGCTGGGCTTTGTCAGCCTGGAGTAGAGCTGACTTTGAGGAGACCTAACAACTTTCTGCAAGTATTTAGTGAGAGGTGTTGAGTGATGAGAGGCAATGAACACAATTGCAACATGGGAAACATGACTAGATATTTGGAAAACATATTTATTAGTGAGGGAAGTCAGAATCTAAAATGGAGCCCAGAGAGGCTGTGGAGCCTCTGTCCTCGAGATGGAGCTGGTCAAGACTCATCTATATGCAGACCTGCAAAACCCAATGTAACTTTGAAACTGGCCCCACTTTGAGCAGGACTGGGCAAGATAATCTCTGAATATGTCTTCCAGACTTTCTGATTTGTCTTTTTTTTTTTCCTCTCAGACATTTGAGTACCACAAGGAGCTTTTGAAACATTGTGGATGATAGCTTGGAAGAGTGAATCAGGCAGGCCTGTCTGAAAGGAGAAATATCTAGTCTAAATCCCACTGGATTCAGCATTACATATGCTTATATCATCTTACTGCCAACTTTGACACTTTTATGAGCTATGTGGCAACACACAAAGTAGCCTGAAGCACCGAAGTCCAGGCTGGATCTGCCTGCAGGAGTGATGAGCTTTCTTTCACCTGCAGAAAAAACCAGAAGGGCAAAAGCCTGTCCTAGCTGAAGGCTGGAGTAATTTTTAGCATTTGATCAGGATCTTTCCCAGCATAATGTTTGTTTTGATGAGTATAAGGAAGGACTACATATAGAAGGTGTTCAAGAAAAAGTCTTTCTGATCTGTTCACCGCTGGTGAGTAAAGGGCTGCTGCTTTTGTGATACTCGGTTAAGTCCTTTAGAATCTTTTTCTTACAGGAATTGCTAAACAGTCACCAATATAGAAACATTGCCTCAGTTCCTCCTCAGTCAGGGTGATTTTCTTTCTGCCTTTCCTTTTCCTGCTGTAATGGTGACTTCCCTCCACACAGTCACTACATTTGATTTCCAGCAGCCTCAGAAGTGACCCTGTTGCACTTTAACTTGGCTGTCTTCAGCCCCAGCAGCTATGTTAATGTTTTCTGATTTGTATTCAGATTGGGTCAGGTGTGTCCCCAAAGATGTGTTGTTCCAATGCATATACAAAAGGGATGTCATCCTATCCCTTGTGCTCTGCTGCTAAGCTTTGTTTTTCCATTTGTGTTTGCCTGTAAGCTTCATGCAGCGTCCCTAAAAGTCTGAGGCTTCAGAGCAGAAATTCCCACATTGCCATTTAGGCTGAGGCATCACCAGGATGCCCCAGTGGAGATCAGAAATCCACTGTGGTGGTGCTGTGGGAGCATCTGTCGGCTGCATAGAGGTCCTAAGACCAGCATCACTCATACTCATGCTGAATGAGAACTGTTACACCCAGACTAGAAGTTACAGTGGGAAATGGTGAGCTGGTGGGCAGGTTTTGGCTGAGCAGGGACAATGGTCTTGGCATATCAGATAGTATTTCTCCATAGCATGCACACTGTAGTGTGTGGATACACACAAACAATCCATTGTGAGCTTGAGGGTCTCTGTGGTGTGCTCCACTGGGTGATGTGGACGTGCTTACTGTCCCTGCCTGGTAGGCAGAGGCTGCAGGAAAAATTTCTGTATTATTGCCATGGCTATTTTTACAAGTGGGAAACAAAAGATCTATTTGTCAGGGCTTCTGTTTGTTGCTTTGTTTAGATCTGTGGGAAGCAAAATATTCAGGGAGACTGAAGGCCATATCCTGCATCCATTTACATCACTGCCAGATCACTGTCTTGATTTCAGATGTGAGGGACTTGAAGGAATTTTGGACATGACAGAATCCCCATTGTCAGGGGACACTCCAAGCAGTGTTTTATTCATACAGTTCCCTTTTTTTCTGATCATCAAGGAGTTTTGGAGAAAACTGCCATCAAGCCTTAAGGTATTTGTCTCGTTAAATAAATATACAGTGTGAAAGTGCCCAGTTTTAAAAAGATACCTTTATAAGCAATGGCTTTTGCTGAAAACAAACACAGACAAAGTCACAGTTGTGTAATCTTTGCTACAGAAAGAATGAAACAACTAACCATTTCATAGTAAATCCCTTTTCCAAGCTTGCTGATATGCAGCCATGTAGAAGATGCTCAAATACCTCTCACAGCCCGATTAGCCTAAGGCTTGTGACAAGAAGACTTTTTGTGCTTTCAAGGTGAAGAGATGAAAGAACACATTAAAAACTAAAACTCTTCCCCCACAATTTTGCATTTCTCTGGCTCTCCAGTGAGAGCTTCTGGCAGAATATTTTTTTCCTCAAGGAAAAAGAATAAATCACTAAAGTAGGTTAAGGGTAGAAAGAACAACACAGTGTGCAGGATGTTTCTGAATCCAGAGAAAGTGAGAAAATTTTCAGGCACAGCACTTGTTTGCTTGCCTGAGCAAGTTTCACTGAGAATTGCACGCTGAACACGTTTGTGTTTACTGTACCTAATTGATAATCAACCAACATAACATCTATTCCAGGCTGATGTCTGAAGTGTCACATCAGTTTGTTGTGCTTCTTTGACCTTAATTTTAATTAAATGTAATTGTTTTGGCTGCTTCTTAAATATAGCCGGTATGTTCCAATAAATCACTTTTAGATATTTCATTAGTGGTGAGTACTGAAAATCAAATTAAGCTCAGGATGAAAATGTAGCTTGACTTTTTTAGCTTATGCTTACTTAGCCAGAAGGAGTTACAGGTTAGGAAAATATTTTAATGGATATTTTATTTTTGAGTGACTGATTCCCAGTCCATAGAAACCATGACAAAGATTTGTGGGAATAATATTATAGATGGAAATTTACTCCAGTGAGAGTAACTATGAATGTGCAACCTTTTGATTATGGCTAAGTGTTCTCCAAACTGGGAATCTAGTGGACCATTCAGATGGTAATCTCCTCAAGTGCTAGAGTCTGAAGTCCTTCCAGGAATCAGTCTTGAATAAACTATTTAATACTTTACTAGTAAAAGGGAGAGGTGAAAACACCCTGACTTGTCTGCTAGTTGATGACAGTAAGGATTGGCTCCTCCTAAATGTTTTATCTAGAGCCTGTTGAACTTACTGGATACGTGCAGGTGACGCAGAACTGTTGTTTATTCCTTGTGCTCCTCAGTGCACTATGTTGGGGCGCTCAATAAAACCTTTACCATTCAAAGTCTCTGTACATTCAATGTGACCTGGTAGAGCATACTCTGATTTAATATCAGTGAAAAGCAGAGTGCTGCATCTGCCTTGGCACTCTCATCAAGATGGATGGACCTAGAAGGACAGGCTTTCTAGGGGACCTGATCTCAATCCTTATGCCTCCTCATGTTTTTACCACACTCACCTGTGCTTCTGGACTACTCATTCCTTCAAAAATTCAAGTGAGAAGATCATGGAAGGGAAAGGTCCTCTGATTTGCCTGCAAGTTCACTCAGCTTCAACTACATATCTCCCTTTGAGGCCTATGATTTTCCTGTGCTCACTGTTCTCCCATCCGCAGCCTCACTTTCCTGCTTCTGTATGCCCGTTTCCACCTTTTTTCTTGATCGTCCCAACACACTCCACTCCAGCTTCAACTGTCTTCTCCTCAGTTGCCCATCCTATAGTCATTATGCATGCTAACCACATTATTTTCTACAGTCAACGGTTCCCTTTATTCCTTTGGGTTCCAGTTATAAAAAGACTTGCTACCGAAAAGGACACAAATAAAATAGTCATATTTTTGTATGTGCTTGCAAAGCATGGGAATTAGGGTGAATACAGTTCAAGAACTATCTAGAAACAGAGAATTTGGTCTTTGCTTAAAATCAGACTCTGCTTTTAGGTCTATCAGTGAGATATGAAGAACAGATTAGGGCTGTGAATTAAAGGTTATTTGTAACATTTTGCTTGTTTAAACTTGGAACCAAATATACTTTGTCTTTTTGACACAGTGATTTCAGATGATTGCAAAGGGATTGTTCAGTGGGCAGATTCTGTCCTTTCTAAGACTGATGTGCAAAAAAAGACAAAGTGGTACTGCTGTGATAGAGATATTAACCTTCTATATCGTCAGTTTTCTTTAAGATTCAAAACTCTTTGGGGAAATGAGTAATTTTCTACAAATTTCTGTAGTGTGTATCATAATGGGCTTAAACCTTTTAGTTATTAGATGTTACTGAAAAAGCACATTTTAAATCATAATTTCATAATATATATTTCTAAGCATCTGTACACAGCAGTAGTTTACTGTTTAAGGAATAAGTTCCTTATAATTAGGTTATGTTCTAGTCATTGTCTAGAGTGATTGTGTTGTGTTATGTGAACTGAGTATAATTTAATGTCCAGAAGAGAGTTACTTCCTCTCCTGGTAAAAGTGTTTTGGAAAATTTTAGACTAATAAGGCAAAAGTTAAAAACATTATGTCAGGAATAAGCTCCAGCAGCCCAGTAACCAAGGTGATATCATAACATAAGCAAAAGGAACTGTATGTGAGGTGGTTCTGTAAAACCCACTATACTCCTTTCTTTATTCAAAACAGAGGTTTAATTGGTTACAATGTAGCTGAATTGAGACAATAGAAAGTATAATTGATTATAACCCATATATAGCACTAATAGCAGCCATTTTTTATTGTATTGGCAACCAAAATTGCATTTCCTCTCTGTCTCAGGTCACTTACCATCCAAATGAGCATTTGTTAATGGAACCAGATCATTAGTAGCTGCTTTTCTGATTTCCATGTCACTGCCTGAGTGCACATTTAAATGTGCACAAAATATTCAGGCTTGGCTTCCTCAGTCACCTGAATATGAAATTCTCTGCATTCTGACAAAGTGCTCATTTTGCAGCTTGCAGAAGAATGGAGAAGAAAGTGCTGACCACTAACTAGGTTAGTCTAATTACCCTGACAGAAAAATTTGGATCATTGTTATAAGAAGGGAAACTGAGGAAATAGATGACAGCTCAAGAAAACACAACTAGCATGTTCTTATCTTTTGGGAAGGGACTATGTTTGATGCAGGACTATATATATATCTAATTTTTTTTTCTACATAGGGCACTGCTGTAACGAGAAAATGGATGCTTTCTGGGCAATTTTCACATTTCATCTCTACCCAAATATATATGTGACACAATTGTGTAGAACTAAAATTCTATTTTGTATATATAGTTAAGTAGATTAGTAGCAGCTCAAGATGTACTTATAGGTCCACTATGTCAGGCATGCTGCTCACTACAGGCAGCCATACTTCCACCTTGCACCTGGTGCATCCCATGGGCTTAGAGTTAGTTGCTAGTAGGGAACACAGGACAGATGGGTTAATGGATGTGGATGAAAGTTAGGGCATCTAAATGTGGAAGAAAGAGATGGTCTCAATCTTCACATAAACACACTTTAAACAGATGTTTACTTAGCAGATGAATGACTAAGGTACAGAGGAATTACCTGGCTTGCCAGAAAGCACAAAGACAGTAGAAATATCTGGCATTTCAACATATGTTTCTTGGATGGTAGTCCAGAACCAGACCCCCAGATCTGTTTTCCTTTCTGTACCTTCAGACCAGCAACAAGGTGATAGCTGACACTGAGGTTGTTTTGCATCGACTCATTATGCAGTAATAGAGCACTCAGCATTTCCGCAAAGGTTAAACCATCATACCTAGACCTCTGGTGCAGTAAGAAAGCTATATAAGAAATGCAAAATTTTAGGAGTAAAATTTGTTTTGAGCACCACAGAAGATGCAAAGTTTTTTATGAAGCCATGAGATGGAGGATTAGATCACGACACAGCAAAGTCCAGGATCAGCATCTTGCTCTGATGAAAGCTTCCTTCTTCATCTTGAACGAGTAATTCAGTATATTTTTCACCTCTCCTACACTGAGCCATCTGTTAGTTAGTCATCTCAGACAAGATATTAAGTGATACCTCACACTCTCCTTCCAATGATTTTTCACAATGAAAATAAACAATCCAACTTCTTTTTTCCAAATGCTGAAGTGTTTAACATCTTAATGGCACTGTACAATTACTTAGACAATAGGAAGAATGTCACATGCTTCCTACTGACATAAAATCTATTAAAGCCTGTCTAGAGAAAAATAAAAACCTCTGTTTTTTATGACATTCCACAAAATCTTAGTAGCATTTTGTTCCCTTCAGAGTGTCTGCTAGTCCCTTACCTTAAAATCTCCCAGTTTTCCAGTACAGCCAATACCTGAGTTGTTTTTACTGAAGCAAACAAGCTCGGAGACTTTTAGTCCAGAAAAAGAGAGAGAGACTGGAGCTTAGACTGGAAGGCAAAATGCATAAGAAAATTCCTAATCAGCTCACAAGGGATTCTTCCTTACTTCCTCTTCTGTAATACATATAAAGATTATATGAAATATTTTTAGTATTCTCCACAACAGAGTTGTATTACATTATAAGGGAAATATTTAATAGATAATAGATAGGGATTTACTTTTCCTTTTTAACATAGCTTTTCTACTATCATATGCTGATAGCAACTCTCTACTGAAGGGTTAAAATGCATTTAAAATAAGACAGGATTTCTGCTTCTCTATAGCTTCACTGTGTGAAATTCCAAACAGGTCTAGCTTCCAGGGCCTTTGAATTTTTCATGCAATTTTCATTTCTACTCATGATTTTCTACTAGGAAAGGGTCTTAAAATGTGGTTCTCTCCCTGAAACTCTTTTATCTGTTCACCTTTCTTTATTGATTAATATCTCTTAAAAATAGGAAACTATTACACAAAAATTGTGAGACTGGAATATCCTCAGGGTGTGTTAATGTTCAACAAGCATTATTTTTCTATGGGTAGCAGGTAATTTTTTTCAAGGTCATTAATAAGCAAAAGAGTATGGAAAATGCCACTGAAGATTTTCTTTTTAAGTACATTTAT
Organism: Actenoides lindsayi; assembly: GCA_025331215.1. Taxonomy (NCBI): domain Eukaryota; kingdom Metazoa; phylum Chordata; class Aves; order Coraciiformes; family Alcedinidae; genus Actenoides; species Actenoides lindsayi. Next base: position 83,038 of record WTSP01003662.1, on the reverse strand, counting down.
CATTCTGCAAGTATATGAGGGGTATACATAAACAGACATTACAATGGAAGCTGTTTCTTTCTATGAATTAACGTGGATCCTCCCAAAATTGTACCATTTGTACCCTTTCTCAGCTGCAGACAGCCCTGAGTTGTGCATAGATTTATGTGGGCCAGTGTATAGTCTGTTGGAAGTGATACGCAAAGTGATGATTAGGTGAGGACCTGTGGGTGAGAGAGTATAATGCAGGTACCGCTAAGTGATTTAACTTTCTGCTTCATTGCTCATGTACATTGTGTGCATATGATCTCTAGGTGCTTTAGAATAAAGCTGGTTTGTTTGTTGTTTTTTTTTTTTTAAAAAGGTGGTTTTTTTAGTCTATCACATTATATATTTTGGTCTGTTTAATCCATGTCAGAAGACTAAAATCATATTGCTTATCATTGGATTTTTTAATGCACCCAAAAGAAAAGATCTTTACTTGACTGAATAATAATCTTGCCCACAACTCCCTGTTCTGTTTCATGGAAATGGAATATGATTTAATTCCTCTGAGGTACACAGGCTGCAAGATGTGTTGTGTAAACTATATGGAGCCTTTTGAGATTCAAGACACTACTTAAATTTATATAATGCGTTTGTAGAAAATGCTATTATTGTCCTGCTTCAGTCTTTAGTGTTTTGCTTATTTATTTATTTTTTTTAGTTTCAAGATAGTAAAACACAAAAATTTGTGATATTTTACATGCAAAGATTTCTTCTGGTTTCATGCTTTTAGTTAAAACAAAAGAATTTCCAGTTTATAGACATGCCAAGAATAGAATTTATATACTCAGGACAGCAAAACGTGTAAAAAGCTGTTTTATCAAGTGAGGCAGAAATTAAACCACGTGTTTAATAATTAGAGATTCAGTTGTTATCTGTTTTAGAAAGGGCTTATATCCTCATGTTCTGGTGCTTCAGAAAGCACATGCCTTTCTGTGGAAACACCTAGTCCAAGCCAGTTCAGAGGCAAAATACAAGACCAGTGGGTTTTGGGTCTATTATTTTTCTTCTTCCCATTCCTTCTCTCCTCCCTGCTTTCCCTCCTCCCCCAGTCAGTCTGTCTGTCTGCCTTCCCTTAATTTCTCCCTCTTTCTCTCTCTCATTCTCCTTCTTGTCTTTGCTCTTTTCTTCCCTCTTTCAGTTCTTCCCTCATCAAGAGGCTATATATGCATGTGAATTTATTTTGTGTATATATTTAAAAATGGCTATATATATATGCATGCATTTTTATTTGTATACACACATCTTTGAGTAGGAATGGGTGTATATGTATGAATAGGCATCTTTCATATGTATAAAAAAAGATTCAACTAATTAAAGTAAATGAACTCTGTAAGTGAAGACTTGGAGGAAGTTAATTGTTTAAGTGAGAAGTTTGAGGTGACACGTAGATAAAGAGGATAATGGAGTTTAGCAGCACCCTGATAGCTGTCAGGGCTAGACAGTGGTGCCAGTGCATCCGAGTTCAGCCCAGAGACTTTGCCAAGCTCAGCGGTGGCTCCTCCAACTGCTTCCACAAACTCTGCCCAATTTCCTTCCACCATATGTGCTGAGACAGACCCGAGTTTACATGAGGATGGGAAGGAATGATGCCTTTTCTTCCATTCCTGGAAGGAGGTTTGTCCTTTTCCCTGCCCTCATCCTTTGGTGACTGGTAATAGCTCATTCCTGCTTCATGTTGGGGTTCAGAAATTATATTTATCTGTTTCATTGCCTACTGAAATAAACCAAGAAGACAATGAAACAACCCACCAGTTAATGCAGGCAGTCAGGAAGAAGGAAAAATGAGAGCCATAATTATCCTGATGGGCCAATTACACTCCCCAAAAACATTATAAGTGTGTGTAATAATAGCAATAGCGTTCTTTCAACCTGCCTTGTTAAAATGACAGCTATTTATAAATTTGTCAATAACACTGAGTCCCTAAGAATATGTGAGTGGTTTTCAGATTGTAAATGAAATGTATTCCACAGTGGCCACCTCTGTTTCACACATCAATATTTTATTATACTAAAATACATCCATAACATGATTTAATAGGTGAACCAACTGTCAGCATTTGTCTAAAAATATATGAATGGTAGTATATTTTCTATACAGGAGTCTTACAAAAAATAATTTTAATTTATTTTTAAGCTTACTGCCCCTGAAGTGTCACACACCGTTAAAAGAGATGGGTAGCCTTGTGCTGAATTTAGACTAAGGTGGAATACTGGAGTGAAACGTTAAGGGAGGAAACAAAATCTTCTGAAGTACTCTTTACTATATGCAATACACACTTCTTCCTTACATGTCATATCTGTAGTAAACTCTCTGACAGAGCTGGAGTTGGCTGCTGGGATTAAGGCTTCCAACATCTGAGGTGACTTCTCTAGCCATTGGGCTTTGGAGACATCCTGTCTCTCTGTCTATCAGTTGCTATATTATATTTCTATTTCTCTCACACAATAATTATTCAATTATACATACAGTATGGAACAGTTCTAACAGAGGGAAGGAGTATCCTCCTGGAGCTAGGAAAACTCTCCTGGTGAAACTTAATCAGACCTTGATGTATTCTTGTGACAAAAGTTGCTTTTGAAGAATCAGCATGCACTTTGCATCTTCTAATGTGACTTGACCAACTATAGGTATTAAAAAACCTCTTCCTTCTGCCCTATGACATGTAAGTTGATTTGCAAGGAAATACCATAAAAAGGTGATGCCAATTATGCCCCAATGAAAACAAAATAATTAGGGATTCTCATACCGTATCAGACTGTGAGTGACAGTTGTGGAACTCCATCACGGAGGCTTAAAAAGTCAAATCTAGTGCTTCTTCCTGAGACTGCTCTCCTGAATCTGTTGATATGTCTTCCTTCCATTTATGTCACTTAATATCCCACAGATCACCCAGTGCTGAGCTCTTCCAGGTCACAAGAGCTGCTTAGCACACCCCATTCCCTGTCCTTGTGCAGCACTCCAGAGGCTGGTGTTTCACGGGCTCCTTCATGGAGATCTTGGGGGCAGCGTGTTGATCGTGAATGACTAACCCGAGCTGCTATGGCATGACACAACTCTCTAATTCTTTTTAAAAGATTGCCAGATTAAAAGTCCAAAGAAATCAGCACCAGTTCCCCCTATTAGCTAAAAAACCACATGAAAATTAAAAAAAAGAAAATAATCTGTGGTGAAGTGTTCTTAGAAGCACTCTCTGGATCAGAATTCCACCTCAAGGAGCACAGTGGTGAGTGGGAACATGTGCCCAGCCTTGGAGATCATGGGTGAGATACTTTAAAGTAAATAAGAGATTGTCCAGGGTACAATATAATTTTCTTACATTAACATAGAGCTGAGTTTGCAAGATGGGGATAGACAAGGCTTTGAAATGTAATGGTTTACATGCAATTGCTGCATTGATTTGACAGAGTGTGAATCAGCAAGGAATTTAGGTCTCAGCACTGAGACATCAAAGCAAATATGTATTTTGAAATGATATGCAAGAGACTAAAAATTTGTTTATATAGTGTCAGAAAAAAAAAAGCAATAGTGCTTTCTCACTATAAAAAGTAATTCTCTTTTGGAGATCAGACTCCTCAGGAGTATTAGAGGGTTTGTAGTGGTTTGGTTTTTTTTTATAAAAAGGATCCAGCTGTTTGCATCCACTAACCCATTTCCTTTGCTGAATTGCAAGAGCTTTCAATATGGAACTATTATAAGAAAGTGCAGGGCCCACTCAGCATAATAACCATTTCAATGATTTTGAAATATATTTAATTTTTTTCTTGAGAAGCTGATTGTGATATATCAGTATGTAGCTGTCATTAGTGTCCCAGATGCTGTTTCTGACAGATCTCATGTTTGGCAGCTTAAGAATACATAATGCTTGACTGAAATAAATGCTGTGCCTGGGGTAGCCTTTATTGCTAATGTCAGTAGATACCAAAGTTTATTGTTCATGGGATGTTCTGCCTATGAAATAATGGTGAAATTCATGGTTGAAGTAAATTATGCTTTGTTCGTGGTAATAGCTGACAGTTCCTTTTGTTTCCCTTTCAACAGTATTGGAGTTGACATTTTTAAATAGAAAAAAAATGAATGATAAAAAAGTCTAAATAATCCCCAATTTCTTGCCTTCCTTGACATACTTTCTTTCTCTTCTCACCAAAGTGGTTGTTTAGTTATATTACCTAACCAGAACAGCATACAAATGAACTGTTGTTTGTTATATGACAAAAAGAAATAAAATGTGAGAGTGAGTCATTGCCTGTAACTTGAAAAGTCTGGTGTTATTGACTTATCAAGGAAAGAGTTCCCATCTGAACGAACTAAAACCCCAGAGGAGGGCATAGAGTTATATTCTGCTTCTCTGGCAGCTGGGATATTAATAATAGTGTTCTTGATTCATCAAGTGATGCCAAACTAGATCAGCTGATATTGCTAGCAAACGTTCCTTAGAAAGTGGAAACTAAAGAAAGCATACAGATTTAATCTAGGAAGGAGTAAAAAACACTTTACTACTGCTGTTGACTGTTCTTGAACCAGCACGAGAAAAAAACCCAACATAATACTCCAAAAACATATTCATTGCAGGGAGAGGAAATTTGACTTCATCCAACCACACACATCAAACTCTGAGGCCAGACACTTCAGAGCACAAACTGAGTGCTCAGCATTGCAAAGAGAGTGATGTTATACCACACAGCCAAAGGAATGCCGGATCAAGCAGTGACAGGGAAATTTCAGCCTGTTTTGATAATGCTTTCTGGGTCATCTGAAAGATGTAAGGGGCAGCAGTATATAAATAAGCAAAAGTATGACTCGGAGCTGCTCTCTGGCCAAGTATGCTGGAAGGAAGAAAGTAAATATTTCCAGTAACGTAAGGAATGGCCATTCACTCTAACTAAACTCTTTTGCTCAAAAATTAATACCGAAGTCTTTCATGGAATCATAGAACTATAGAATAGTTTGGGTTGAAAAGGACCTTTAAAGTTCATCTAGTTCCAATCCCCCTGCCACAGGCAGGGACACCTCCCACTAGACCAGGTGCTTAAAGCTCCATATTTGAGCACTTCCAGAGATGGAGCATACACAGCTTCTCTGAACAACTTATTCCAATGTCTTACTACCCTCACAATAAAGAATTTTGTCCTAATATCTAATCTAAATCTACCATTTTTCAGTTTAAAAACATTACCTCTCGCCCTACCACTACACTCCCTGATAGAGTCTTTTCCCATCTTTCCTGCAGGCCCTCTTTAAGTACTGGAAGGTTGCTATAGAGTTTCCCCAGTGCCTTTGTTTCTCATCTTCATGGTCTTCCTCTGGATGTGCTCAAGCAGGTCCATGTCTTTCTTATGTTGGGGACTCCAGAGCTAAACACAATACTCCACGTGGGTTCTCATGAGAAGTTCAGAGGGAGAGAATCACCTCCCTGAATCTGCTGGCCACACTTCACTTGATGGAGCCCGGGATACGGTTGGTCTTCTGGGCTGCAAGCTCACATTCTGGCTCATGTTCAGTTTTTCATCCACAAATACCTCCAAGTCCTTCTCCACAGGGCTGCTTTCAGTTGACTCATTGCCCAGCCTCTATTTGTCCTTGGGATTGCTGTGACCCAGGTGCAGGACCTTGCACTTTGCGTTTTTGAACTTTGTGAGATTTGCATGGGCCCAAGTCTCAAGTCTGTCACGATCCCTCTGGATGACATCTGCCAGTGTGTTGACCACACCACACAGCTTCGTATCACTGACAAACTTGCTGAGGGTTCACTCAATCTCCCTGTCCCTGTTGCCAATAAAGATGTTAAACAGTATTGGTCCCAATACAGATACCTGAGGACTGCAACTCTTTGAGTGCAACCATCCAAACAATTCCTTATCTACTGAGTGGTTGGTCCATCCATCATATCCACGTGTCTCCAATTTAGAGACAAGGATGTCACATGGGACATACTTTGCTCCAGTGTGTTCCTTGCCTTTACAGAGCACAGTGTTAGTCTGACTACTTGTCAAGCTGTCAGCAACCATTGCACTTGCCATGGAGTTACACCAGTTGCACCACCTGAGAGTCAGCTTTGCCATCAGCATTAGGAAGAGGTTGCATGGCTTATGTAGTGGGAGCCACTGAGAGGACACACATTATTGTTGTGATCTGGAATTGGATCATGGGCTTCTGGAAAACCTTGATTTTCACAGTGTCCTTTTTATGACAAGAGATACTACCTGAGGCTCCAGGGAAAAAACTATTCCCATGCGTGAAGCTGACAGTCATTTGCATGTCTTCAGAAATAAAATAATCTTCCCAGCAGCTTTTTTTTCTCCAGTCTTTAATGCAGTCATTCACAAGAGCAGTTTTTGACAGGGACTGGGAACAGCAGTGGTGCTAGTGGTGAGCACATCCCGGGCAGTGGTGTCCTGCACCATCCAGGGCCACAGTACTTATTTTGTATATCTTGTGGGAAACCCTGGGTTACTAAATATGGGTTTCAGGGGAGGCAGCAGCATGACATGCCCTGAGGCCAGACCTTCTGTTTACTTGCAGAATATGTTCATCTGTACCTCTTTCCTCAGTTACCCTGGTCACCAAGTGGGGGCATCTGATGACAGGTGAACTGCTCCCCAAGCATTGGCAGGTGCCTAAGTCAGATACCTAACTTCTACATGGCAAAACTTACACATGACAAATCCTTCACTGCATGTGTGTGTGTGCTCAGCTATACGGGTATGGGAAGAGTTGATTCCCTGTGGCCTCTCACTCACAAATTTGAAACTACTGGCACTTTTGTGTAGGCCACAAAGCAACAAATGACTTTTATACTCAGAATGCTTTGAAAATTGCCTGAGCAGTGACCGATAGATCAGCGTGTTGCTTTACTAATATTTCCCCACTCGGTTTTAAATCAGCAGAAATATAAATTGCTTCATTCTGTAGTTTTTATTTTCCCTTATTGCAAAGTCTTAGAAGGCTCCATGGTCTTTTGATGGGCTTGGGAAATAGTTATTAGTCATCTCCTTCCCCTCATACTAGGCAGCAGGGTGTTTAATGTTAAATCTTCCCGTGAGCTCCAGAGGGCTGCAAATTAGCACTCTATAGAAAGCAATGAGGGAAGTGATGGGCATTGGTATATGTCCCATACAAGCACCAGTTCAGCATATATGTTTTCACAGTAATCTTATTAAAATACTGTAAATCAATAAACAAAAACTGTAAAACCGTAAATGCCCAAATACTGTGTGATTAAATTGAGTGAATCAAAATCCCAGATGCTATTTTGGTCCTGTGCCGTGCTGAGATTTTGTTATTGTTACTGACACCACAACATCTGCAAGGATAATTTTTATGTTCATTATATTTACTGTGTTGCTGAGAGAATTAGAAGCCCCTGAAGTACATCTTAAAAGGTTTTATTGCACTATAAAAGACTCTGTCACTTTAAACTCCATTAGCCAAACTCTTCAGGTTCATAATGAGATTCTTTGGAAGAGGCCAAGACAACAGAACGACAGGGTCTTATCCCAGCTCCTCACATGCAGCGTGACATGTCATGCACTAGCCCAAGAGAAAACAATTGATGTAAAATACTCATTGAATTCATGGCCTTGGAACAGGGGCATGCATTTGGCAGGGCTTCTGTTTGTCTCTTTGTTTAGAGCTGTGCAATACCCCTGCCCCCAGTTCTGGGCTAATGGACAAGATACGTGATTGTGCAGATGAACCTGAGGATATCTGACTAATTTGACTCTGATTTTTTCAGAACTTTTGCTGTATTTCAGATCTAAAAGTGTATTTTAGAGATTTTTATGCAGTGGAGACTTCCTTAGCACCTGGAGGACTTCTCTCTGGCCTGGGCAGTTTTGGTGCGGGTGGTACAGCCACCAGAAAACCTCTCAAGTTTTACAGTTATTTTCTACCCTTTTTTTTTTTTTTTTTTTTTTTCCCCAAAGGAAAAGGAAAAAGTATTTTGGGACAATAAACAAAAGGATCAATAAAAATGTCTGTCTATAACATGATTTTCTAAAGTTTTCTGTTTGAGCTATATGTTAATTTTAAGAGGCACCTTGGCATGGCAGAACCCGTTCCTTCCTTCATCTGTTACAGAGATGTAAGCAGCTCTGCAGGGTGATGTGGCCTTTCATAAAAAGGCTCCTGAAGATGATGAGATTCACCCCCTCAAGTACCTCTTGCTATTGATGATAGTGACTGCAGAGACCCTTAGGATGGCCCTAGATAATGACTGTGCACTTTGAGATCACTAAAATGGAATAAAATGAACTCCATACTTACTCCATTAATCACTATCTTTTTCACATGAATTTATATCATGGACTGCAAAGGCATCACTGTAGGACCATTTTTCAGAGACACAGAAAGTGATGGTCATTTCAGGAGGTTGCTGCTTATTTACAAGAACACTATAAGCTGTCCTGTAGAATTAATTTTGCTATTTCAAGAATTGTTTGGAAGTTTTTTTGGTTCATTTTTTTTTTAGCAGGGAGAATGTGGGATCTTTCTACCTCAGTTCCAAATAGGTACTTGCGGTTTGTATTCTTGTAATGGCAAAATTTAGTCCCAACTTCCACTGAGTTCTGCTAAGGCAAATATTTTCTATAGCTGGTGGAACTAATAGGTAATCAAATGTTACAGAATCTCTAGCAAGTTATTATATTTCTCTGTACTAATAAAAACTCAGAACAACATAAAGTATTACAGAGAATGTTTCATCCTTATATATAGTGAATACTTGTTTCTTTATTAAAAAGAAATCAAGATTTTTTTTTCCGAAATCTTTATTACAAAGAAATGGATATTATCAGAACAAACCAAGAAGGTGACTAAGTGGCTGAAGTTTTCTATTTGGTATAAAGGAGTTACACAAATTAATGTATATACACAGATCCCAGAACCACCTATGTATAGCCCCCAGAACAGCATGTAACATAAAGCCAGCACATCTCTATATGAACATTAGCTGTAAACCTTTATAGAGCTGATGTAGATGTCAGGTCTATATGCTTCAGGTCTCCAAACTGATGATAAACCAATCTTTCAGATACCATTCACTAGCCTTATTGACAAAATCTTCTTTTTTTGTGTGATAACAAATTTCTTCTCTATTAAAATTTTGCATGACTTTTCCCAGGCACCACAACTCCAGCAACAGACATTACAGGTTTAGATCCTGCTACCCTACTACACAGACGCAATCTGGTAGCTGTCCAAGAATTTCTTCCTGAGATTATTAGTACCCTTATATATCTAAGAATAGCAGGATTGGGACCAAATTAGCATCCTGAATGAGAGAAAACATAGTTTATCTATAGAAATCCTCATCGTCTGCGTTTGGACCCATAGCACTACCATCATACTGAGGTGATAATTTTGTATCCAATTTTTTGGATCAGCTTAGAGTATTGATTTTAAGGGATTTCTCATACATTTGTTCTTAGATGACTAAATTACTCTCTTTTTCCAGACAGTTAATGAAGCCAGATCATCCTCAGCAAGTTGCTCAGATACTCTCTGAACACATCTCAGACTGCTCTATTACAGAGATCAGCTCAGGGCCAGAGACCCTCAGACTGATTTGTGTCCATCTACATAAAGCCCCTCACTCTCTGGTGGCATCTTGAGCCTGTTATGTTTCTGCTGTAAGCACACCTAGAAAAGGAGGCAAGAGGAACGTTTTGGGAAGGCAGAAGGAACTTGCAAAAACTGTATGGTTTTACTTCTTGGAGTTATTTCTGAAATAGACATTACAAGACCCATCACAGTCCTCAAAAGCTCAAATGTTTGCTAGATAAAGGATAGAGGGAGAAGATAGTATAGAGAAAGAGAAGGTATGTTAGAGAAAGAGAAGGAGTTCTCTGACAAGTGGCTTTAGTCTTTTCCATGAAAGCAAAATTTGCCATTGATTTTATTTGGAATAGCAAAGGTGCTAGCATAGAAATGGAAAGTGCACAGGGTGGGGATTTGGGCAAGAACATGCTGAACTAGTGTAATTTGAATGTCTGTCATGTTGAATCGTTCGTAGACTTCACAGAAGAAACTCAATTTAAAACTACAGTTTCTTATGCTTTTATCCTGGCAACAGTTCATACCTGCAACAGAGAGAGAAGGATTTTTTTGATATTAGTTATTTTAAGTTTCCACAGCAGTCAGTATAAAAAAGCTGGAGTGTCCTTTGCACCTCTGTGGTTTTACTGTGGTGTAACTCCACAAGCTCTCAGAGAGCCGCAGGGGTTGTCAAGCTGAAGTGTTATGGAAGTGAACTGAGAGAAGCAAAATATGATTGTCACCCCAATGTGAACAGAAAAAATGTTCATCATAAATCGTTGTTAAGTTGTGGCTCTCTTTTTATTTAATTTAACTGTGTGATTATACAGTTTCTTTTTGCTGGAGACTGATGATGGAAGAACATAAATACTCCAAACCTGGAGTGTGTTTGTTTCATTTGGGCAGTGACAGAGCTGGTCAATATTTCACTTTGCCTGTGGGACTAGTGAAAGGTCAATAAACCCTCCTACACAAGTGCTTCAGGACTTTGCATGAGAACATTTAGCAACCAGGTTTTGCAGTCTCCAGGTTTTTTGCCATCTCTCCTCCTGATCTTATTTTTCCTTCTTTCACTGCCCATGGTTTTTTGATTGTCTCTCTTTGATACACAAGACAAAATATGGGTAACTCTTTATAAGAACAGCATCATTTCTCTGGTAAGTCCTTACCATTTCTGAGTGTGTTTGAGTAACTGTAGAAAATGTATTTTTGAAAAGACTTTATTGTAAGTCAAATAATACTTGGAAATTCAACCTTCAGTAATTCTATTTGCTTTCTTAGTTATTCTTTTGAGTTCTGCTTATTATTTCATACTTTGTTTTTTTCCAGCTTCAGTATAGGATTTTTTTCGTCATCCTTCACTTTAGTTTATAAAAAGCCACATTTTACAGCTCTAAACAATAGTAATGCATAATGCCCTTTCATCTGTTTTGATACCAGCAAAATTAAATTCAGTGACACTCATTCTGTTTGTTCCTTAATTATAGGCTTCTGTCTGGTTTATAAACAATTTCTAAACCATATTTTATCACACCCCAAAATAGTAATAATTTGTACTATTTCTGTTTGTTGTGTTGTTTGATTTAAATTTATTTCAATGTATTAATAAATTCTCAGAGTGTATCTGTGCTCTAGGAAAGTATAAGAAATGACTGCACAGATTATTCTAATGTGATACATCTCTTGACTTCATTAAAAAAAAAAAAAAGCTTTTGGTTTTGTTGTGAAAAATGTTGTAAAAATAGAACCTTCAACGTGATAGGCAATCCTCATTACAAAAGTCTTCTTTTCTGCATTTTCTTGATAAAGAGTTTCTCTGTCGAGTTATGGTGTTGCAAACCGCAGAAAGGCCTGAACGATGGTGATATGGTTAAACAGTTTCCTATTGTTTGGGCAGCAGTTACACTTGGCGTACATCAAGAACAAAATTATATTATGAAAACATGGATGCAAGGAATAGTTTCAAGATACATGCTTTTTAAACATTGTGTTCCATGCTGAAGGCTGAGCTTATGAATTACTGCAGAACTTCCATGTTTGTGAAAATATAAGATTCTAGTTTAGCAGCAGAGCTAACTGACAATTGAGCCAGTTAGGCAATCCCATCAATACCTTTATATCTATTTTAATTAAATAAAAGGAGTCTCTTGAAGAGAGGAGTTACCTCATCCATAACACATTTGAAGAGCCCTTCTATGTGGTTGTCTGTGTACCCTCTCAGAAGTACATTGGGATGTTACAGTGGGTCTTGGTAAAGCTAACTGGTAAGGTGGAGAAAAGCAAGAAGGATTCATTTCCATACCACAACCCACTGCTGCCTCAAGCTCAATGAGACAGTGAGAGTTGGGATATTTAGTAAGCCCTTAGACAAGATAATTATGCTTTGCAGGTCAGGACTGTAGCCACATACTGAGTTACATCCCACTGTTCAGTTCCAGGAATTACTGTTAACAGGAGAGTTGTTGTAGGTGGAAATCAGTCCTGAATTTGTATGACTGAGGGAGAGCTTGAAAAGAAACTTGAAGAGCCAGCAAGTCAAGGATTTCCAGTAGTGGGTTAAGGCATTTAATTTTCTTTTTATAGTCTTGTTTCAAATATATCACAGTTCTGTGTTTGTCTTTTTCCTTGTTAGAATGAATAAGAAGTGGCATTTGCTTTAACTCAGTGTGAACTCCATGCCAAGCCAACCGTACAAAGTTGCCCTGCATGTGCTGCACTGCGAGATCTTGGGACACTTGCCAGCTCCCAGGTGCAGCTGCATGTATTCACCTCCTGCTGTACTCAGCCTCCGTGCCATGATGAGACTTGAGCAAAAGCCATGTCTACCCTTAGTGTTTTTTCTCCTTGGGAAGAAAAGTGGGATGTGTAGGTGGAAAGGACTGAAAACATGTTATCTGCCACATCCTGATCTGGATAGCTGGAAGGGAGGATTTGAGGATGCTAACCCCAGAGGTCTGTGTATGGTCTGGGCTCCTGGAGTGGACCAGAATACAAGTAGAGTGGGAAGTATGTGTATTTTAGTATGAATAAGGAATTTACGCCCCACTTCCAGGGCCAGTTTCAGGGGCTTATGATGTCACTATCCTCTTTTGCTGAAATTCTCTGGCAAACAATCACTAGTGTCTTTAGTGTAGAGGTGCAGAAACTTTGTAAACCCATTTATCCATTGCAAATGCTTTCACATGAGCTGTTGGTGCATGCACTCCACCCCACTCCCTCCACCCATTTGTTTTAGCAGACTAGAAGGGAGCAGAGGCTTTCCTATCCTGTGCAATGCAGCATCCCCTGAGCTCCCACAGCACAGCTCTGTGGCATCTGGAGATACTGATTTGGATTCAGATGCTTAGAGGCTTCATTTACTTAGTGCTGTGCCAAACCAAACAGCCCTGCTTTTCAACTTAAGCTATATCACCTTGTGCTTGTGGGAGGGGTCTCTGCAGCCCACTGTCTAGACTTCAGTCAGGTGGCCTTGGCACTGCTGTGATCAAGTCTTTAAAGCTGCCTTGCATGTTTTGGGAATTTATTTATTCACCTTTTAGGCCAGAAGTGATTTAATATTATATTTTACTATGCTTCTTAAAATGAGGAAATCTAGCATGTAGCCAGGACACATGCTGGGGACAGTGTCTGCACAGTGTCTGTCTTTTGGGACTGTCCAGTTACTTACAGATTTCCAAGAAGCCATTGCAGGCCAGCACTGGAGAGAGTCATTCTGAGGCTGGGCAACATATGTGAGACAAAGGTAACCCTCAGGCACCCAGTGTTTAGGAAAACAGTCTTGCCTTTGGCTACATATAGGTCCACTTGTGTTTAGAGTGTTACCAACATTTCACCTTCTCTCTCCTTCTCTCTATCTCACCATGCAGCCTTCACAAAACATTCCAGCTGGTAGGAAAAGCAGCTCAAGCAAGATTCATCTGACCATATGAAAATACGTACAAGCCAGGTATTTACAGCTGAGCAACTCACCTAGAGTGAGGTAGGAACATTTAGGGCACAATTATTCCCATCCAAAGTAAGATATTGAATATCAGACTTGAAAGCAAATTTTTGCAAGGTTAATTCTACTTGAAAATACCTGTGTAGAAATGCTTATGAAACTGCTTCTTGTTGAGCTTGAAAACACAACATGAGGAAATGATGGCACTGCAGAAATACTGTTGTTGATAGAGAAAGGCAATGGAAGTGTTTACAGATAGCCTGGTGTTTTTACAGTGACTCTACAGTGACTCTGTTGACTGGGAAAGGATCAGCCACCAAATGTGTTTAATATAGTGACAGATCTCACACTGCTTTATTCATTTCCTCTGATTCAGACAAAACTAGCCTTTCACCATGCCAGCCATACAGGACGCTTCCTTTCCCAAGATTTCACTAATAACACAACTCACTTTAATTATCTCATACTTGTTATAAGCAAATCCTATCTGATTAGTCATGAGTAATACATTCTAATAAGCTTACATTATTTCCAATATAATTTTATTGCCCAGCTGCCCAACCTCACCTTTCTCATCTCCTGCTCTAAACTTTTTCTGGGATCCTTTGGGCGATGAATTACATTTCTGATCTATTGAATGTAGACTTACACTTAGAATCACAAAAATACAAGATAATTCAGGTTAGTAGGAACCTCAGTATCAGCTGTGACATCTGACAAGCTTGTTCCAGAGTTTATACCATTAAATCTTGAAAACTTCCAAGGTTGAGGACTGCAAGTCCTCTTTGGACAACCTGTGCCACTGCCTGCCTGTCCTCACGGTGAAAAACTTGCTCCTTATGTCCAGTATCAACTTCTGTTTCTATTTATACCCACTGTTGCCCCACACTGCTTTAAAGAGTCCAGGTCTGTCAACTCAAAGGCCTTGCAATAGGCACACAAAGCTGCAGCCTGAACTCACTGCTGCCTCAGGATGAACAAGCTCAACTGTCCCAGGCGGTTCTCACAGGGCAAGTGCTTTCTCTACCACAATCATGATGGCTGACTCTGAACTCCTTTCAGTTTATTGATGTATTTCCTGCATCAGGGGCCCCAAAACTGGTCAGAGTATCTAGGTGTGATGTAATGTAAAGGCTGATAATGCGTTTTCTGGGTGTCCTGGTTCTGCCCCTGTTCCCACAGCCCAGAGTGCTGGTGGCCTTTCTGCTTCGAGTGTTCCCTGTGGTCCCATGCGCAACTTTGTCCCAGCAGGACCTCCAGGCTCTTTCCCACAGAGCTGTTCCACAAGCAGGCAGTGCCTGGTCTGTGTTGTTGCAGGGACTTGTCCTTCCCAGATGCGGAACTTTAAATTTGTCCATGCTGAATTTCCTCAGGTTCCTACTGGCCCACTCCTTCTGACTGCCTAAGTCCATCTGGATGTTAGGCCTGCCTTTCAGCATATTGATTTGGTGTCATCTGAAAATTTGACAAGGGTACACCCTGCCACCTACTCTAGGTCGCTGATAAAGAAGTTAAGCAGGTTTCAGGACTGACGCTTGTGGTATTCTACATCTTATAAGCCTTCAGGTAGAGAACAACCCAGTAGCCACTACCCTCTGGGAATGATCATACAACCAGACTTTTATGCCTTGGTTTGGTCCGTCCATACAAACCATAACGCTACTTGGATATAAGAATATTGTGAGAAATATGTTGAAAACCTTGCTGAAATTGAGAATAATGACATGTGTTCCTATTCTCTCATCTGGACATAAAGAAAAGTGTGTCCAGCAAGTTGAGTGAGGTTCTCCTTCCCTTCTGCTCTGCACTAGTGAGACCACATATGGAGTATTCCATTCAGTTCTGGTCTCCCCAATTCAAGAGGGATAGGGATATACTAGAGACAGTCCAATAGAGAGCTACAAAGATGATGAAGGAACTGGAACATCTCTCTTATGAGGAAAGGCTGAGACCCCTGGGGCTGTTTAGCCTGGAAAAGAGAAGACTAAGAGGGGATCTTGTCAGTGTTTACAAATATCTGAAGGGTGGGTGTCAAGTAGAACGGACCAGTCTCTTTTCAGTTGTGACCTGTGATAGGACAAGAGATAATGGAAGCAAGCTGAAACACAGGAAGTTCCACCTCAACATGGGGAAAAACTTCTTTACTCTGAGGGTGATGGAGCACTGGAACAGGCTGCCCAGAGAGGCTGTGGAGTCTCCTTCTCTGGAGATTTTTAAATCTGCATGGATGTGTTCCTGTGTGGCCTGCTCTAGGTGATCCTGCTCTGACAGAGGGGTTCGACTCAATGATTTCTGGAGGTCCCTTCCAACCCCTACCATTCTACGATTCTATGACATCTAGTCGTTTTACGTTAGAAACCAATTATATTGGTCAGCATTGATATAACATTTGTAAATTCACACTGAGTGTTCCCAACCACACTATTCTTCTTCATGTATGCAGAAATGTGCTCCAAGAGGATTCACTACGTGATTTTCCCAGGGACTGAAGTGAGACTGTTCAATATGTAATGCTCTGCATCTTCCACATGGCCTTTTTGGAAAATAGGTGCAACATTTACCTTTTTCCATTTGTCAGGCACTGCCCTTCATCTCCACAGCCTTTCAAAGATCATAATCTGAGCAGATTACCAAGCAGGTATTGTCTTCTGAAAGCAGTGACTGAAACAAGATTGGCCATGAGGCTTCTACTATGACCTGAACTATACAGTCCACTTGCACACACCTGCTTGCTCTTTGCATAGCCTTCATCCTGCATGTCTCTGTGTTTGACAGTTCACAGCCATCTGACACATTAGTGTCTCACTCTTTATTGCATTATTTAGGCAGTATGGGGTCATCTTGCATTCGTCTTACTAGTATTTGGGCTTAGTGATTGGTATTTTGGGACATTGTAGACTTAAGGATTGACGTGGTCTCTTTTTCTCAGTCATAATGTAATACCAAGAAGGAGAAGTGAGAAAAAAAATGGATTGGAAAAACTTTTCAGTATATACATTAACACAGAAGGAGATTTATTTATTTGCAGAACAGTTGCTATTCATGCTAAACATCTTGAGTATAAACCAATCATTAGAGGATTACAAATATCATGCTAATTAATGGTAAGGTAATTAATGCCACTCAAAAAACCAGCCTCCTCAGATTTAGAATCAGATGCATCAATCAAGTGTTTAAAACAGGCATCAATGAGGTCTGTCAGATCACATATTTCTTTTAGCAATCGCCTTTGTTGGATATGTTCAGTAACACTATTGTCATCCAGTGGTGATGTACTAAATTCAGATGATGGAAAATCCATTGTGTCAGTCATTAAATTGTTTCACTGGGTACTCATTGTCATTTGAAGATTGACATCTTATTTCTTACCCCCAATTTGTCTAGGTTCAGCTTTCAGGTAATATATTTCTATATACTCTACCTACTGCAGGTTTTCTCTGCTCTTAGAAACCTTTTCCTGTGTACTACATGTAGGCTGTGATCAAGAGATGGTGTAATCTATGTTTTGAAAAATCAAATAAGTTGTCTTCATTTTCTTATACTTAAATGTGGCTTTGGAAACCCCAGTTCTGTGTTTGGGCTTTTTTTTTTTTTCCTAAAATCTATCAAATTTTTCTGCCTCTTTTTACAAAGCATAAGGTTCAGCAAAGGTTTCTAGGAAAGGTCTCATTAATTCCATGTGTCATAGTAATAATCTTTCTTTACTTCTCTTCACTGCACCCCTGCTGCTTTTATGCCAAAGATTGCATCTGCTTTCATAGTTGCAGTATCAAGCAGAAAGTCATAACTGGCTATTCTTGCCCTGAATCATAAAATTTGTGTATAGCCAGGGGCTGAGATCTTTTTATGATTTAGACAAAATAAAAGTGACAGTAGTTAAATATGTATTATGGAAACACAGCAAGGCCATGTTATGTGGATCTTGTGTGATGTGGGAGGAAGAGTGCTTGCAGTGTGATGAAGGTTTCAGGAATGTCACAGGGCTGTGACAAGTAGTACAGTCAGTTGGGAAAATGTTTCTGAATAATTTTCTCAACTGTAAGAATTTTAATCAGCAGACCATGTCAATGAATAGAACCTGACTTTATTCTTCGACAGCAATCCAACCCACCTAGTTCACAAAACAGGTGAACCCTCCTGCTGTCACCTTGCTTGAATTGGAAGTTGTCTAGCTTTAGTCATCTGCCGCCAAAGCCTGAGTTTTGGTCCCTGCTTTTAATTTTCACGGAATCACAGAGTGACTGAGGTGGGAAGGCATCTCCAGAGATCATCTGGTCAACCCCGCTGCTCAAAGCAGGATCATCTACAGCAGGTTGCTCAGGGACATGTCCAGCCAGGTTTTGAATATCTCCAAGGATGGAGATTCTATCACCCCTTTGGGAATTTGTTCCAGTGCCTGACCACCCTTATTGTGAAAAAGTGTTTGGTGTTTTTCCTATGTTTAAATGGAAATTTCCTGTATTTCAGTTTATCCACATGTTCACTATTCCTGTTACTGACACAACTGAGAAGAGTCTGGCTTTGTCCTCTTTACTCCCTCCGGTCAGGTATTTATACACATTGATTAAAACGCCCTAAGCCTTCTTTTCTCTGAGTTGAACAGTCCCAGCTTTCTTAGCCTCTCCTTGTACAGTTCCTTAATTATCTTTGTGGCCTTTTGCTGGACTTACTCCATTATCTTTTAATTTCTTTCAATATCTATTTGCATCTTTTGTGTTTGTGGGGAGCCCAGCACTGCACACAGCACCCCAGATGTGCCTCAGCAGTGCTGAGCAGAAGGAAAGGATCACATCCCTCAACTTGCTGATGATTCTTTGTCTAATGCAGCCCAGGATGCTGCTAGCAAACTGTTCTCATGTATACTGTATGAATGTCTCAGGGCCAAGAGCCCAGTTATGTTCCTTTCTGCCAGCCTCCACAACAGAAGTGTATCAGATTTCTTTATTTTGCTTTATTCTTGGTGCCAACCCCTATCTTGGCTGCAAGATAGATTAGTTTCATCAAGTGAGACAGAGAGGTCCTCATCCTACATACTTTGAAGCACTTGTTGGAGATAGGTATTCAAACTCTCCCAGGTCCACCTGGAATCAGATTGTCCTGCCTTTTTTTGTTTATTCTGACTTTTAGGTTGTTTTTCAAAACCAAAGATTTTCTGGGGCTATCATTTTTGCAAATAGATGGTCCTGCACCACTAAGAGTTCATTTTTAAAAGAATGAAACACACTTGGATGCTGAAAAGATGTTTAACACCTCGAAAATTCTTACTTGTTTCTCTAAACTAAATGAAGGGAGATAGATGCCTTGGTGGATTGGATTTTCTTCTGGAGATCTTCAGAGGAACTGACTTCCTCTCATTGTCTCTATGTGACACTTAGGATGTCCACATGTGGGTTACAGGTTTAGATGTTTGAAATGGAGACAAAGCCAAATTTGGTTTTCCAGGTGTCTTGGAAGTTTGCAGTAACCAGCTGAAAGCGTGGTTCCAGGACAGCCCGTTTATTACTTAGTTGTCAGCTTCAGCCAAGTTTTCTGAGTTGTCAGTGTAACACAAGTCTGCTTACATTACAGAATCACAGAATCATATAGGTTGGAAAAGACCCTTGAGATCATTGTGTCCAACCATTAGCCCTACTCTACAAGTTCACCCCTAGACCATATACCCCAACACCACATCTAAGCGATGTTTAAACACATCCAGGGATGGTGACACAACCACCTCCCTGGGCAGCCTATTTCAATATCTCACCACTCTTTCCATAAAGAATTTTTTCCTAGTGTCTAGTCTAAACCTACCTTGTTTCAGCTTTAGGACATTTCCTTTGGTTATGTCACTAACTACCTGAGAGAAGAGACAAGCACCAGCTTCTCTATAATGTCCCTTCAGGTAGTTGTAGAGAGTAATAAGGTCACCCTTCAGCCTCCTCTTCATCAAACTAAACAGATCCAGCTCCTTCAAACGGTCCTCATACGATCTATTCTCCAGTCCCTTGACCAGCTTCGTTGCCCTCCTCTGCACCCACTCCAGCACCTCGATATCTCTCTTGTCCTGAGATGCCCAAAACTGGACACAGTACTCAAGGTGAGGCCTCACCAGTTCTGAGTACAGGGGAACAATCACCTCCCTACTTCTGCTGTTCACACTATTTCTAATACAGGCCAGGATGCCGTTGGCCTTCTTTGACACTTGGGCACACTGCTGGCTCATATTCATTTGCTTGTCAATTAGAACCCCCAGATCCCTCTCCGCGAGACAGCTCTCCAACCACACTTCCCCAAGCCTGTAACGTTGCATGGGGTTGCTGCGGCCCAAGTGCAGGACCTGGCACTTGGCCTTGTTCAAACTCATACCATTAACAGTGGCCCAGCGATCCAGTCTATCTAAGCCTCTCTGGAGAGCCTCCCTATCCTCACACAGATCAACACACCTGCCTAACTTGGTGTCATCTGCAAATTTACTGATGGTAGACTCTATGTCCTCATCAAGATCATCAATAAA
>WTSP01003662.1:45814-62943 GCA_025331215.1 Actenoides lindsayi | reverse complement strand
GGAAGTCCAAGGTGGCAGTTTTACTAACCCCTCTCCTTGTTTCCCTAAGGATTGAAAACTCAATCATCTCGTGATCATTGAGCCCCTCAAGGAGGGAATTAGTAGTTAGAAACAGTGAAATTGGTTATGTGATTTAGATATCCTTTGAATATGACCAATAACACTTGGTCCTTCTAGTATTGCAGCTTTGCTAAAGTCCACCTGCTCCATTTTCCCATTAAGGAAAGACACTTCTCAATGCTTTGAAATGAAATATTGGCATCCTTGTCTTCTGGAAAGATTTGGGGAGGAAATGAGATAAAAAAACAACCAGCACATTTCATTTTGGTTTCTTACTGCAAAAATGAAATTCAACTTCGTGGCTAGTTCTCCTCAAAGATGCAGGGTGTGACCTCTTCTCAGCCTCCCTTGTCCTCTGCTGCTTTCTAACCCCTTGATTTTCATTTACGTTAGTCTTCAGAGGTGGCAGTTGTGAGACCTACCTCTTAGGAAAATGGAAGTTGTTTGCTGGTTGCTTCCTGTGGTCCAGGCAGGTTGTGAAATGCAGTTTTGTATTAATTGCAACAGAGACCTCCTAGTAGATTCTGTCACTTTGGGTTGAAATCTTGCGGCCAAAACTCTTGAGGGTTAAACATGTGTTATCAAAATCTTCCAAAATCAGCCCCTATGAACCTATCTCTCTCTACATGCATATGAATAAATATGAAAAGAATGATGCTTTTATAAGAGAGAAAGCAGAAACCAGCAGTTTCTTTCCTATGCTTATTCAAGTGGATACCATGCAGTAACCTATTTTTCCTGTCAGTTTGGCAGGATATATTTTTTCACCAGTTTTATTCCCATACTGAACTATTTTCTTAGCATTTATAAATGACAACTCTGTGTTAGTTTTTCTCTCTACATTATACACAGTCTTTGCCTTGCCATTAATAGTCCTACTTGTCTCCCTTTCTTTCTTAATGACATTCATTTTCCAGAATAGATTGAACGGGCAAGTTCCACAAAAGGGGAAAAGCATAGCAGATGTGAGACATCAGGTTTTTCCAGAAACATCTTCTAATCAACAAAGCTTACATTAGTAGAGGCAGTGGGGTCATCATTCTATTAGGGCTTTCAGAATAAACTGATTTACATTTTATCAGGCCTAAATATCATCTGCATGGTTTTACTCTGTACTACCTTATTGACTAGGGAGTGTGGCAGGCCTGGAGACAGCTGATGGGATGTTGAATTGCTGAGACTTCAGTTGAATTGCTGAGACTTCAGCTGAATTGCTGAGACTTCAGTTGAATTTAGATTGCATGAAACCAAATCTCGAATATTATAGTGGTGGGTTGCAAGTTTAACATCATAGAAGCATAGAATCATTTAGGTTGGAAAAGACCTTCAAGATCATCAAGTCCAACCATTAATCCTACTCTACCAAGTCCACCATTAAGCCATATCCCCAAGCACCAGATCTATATGCCTTTTAAACACATCCAAATATGGTATCTCAACTGCCTCCCAGGGCAGCATGTTCCAATGCCTGAGCAGCATGTTTTAATACCTGATAAAACAGAAAACAATACCTTGACCTTATCAGAAGAAATCCTGCCTTTGATTCCTTATAAATTTTAAATCTTTAGCTACTGAATTTGAAACCTTGGTCTCAGACTCAATCTCTGTTCAGATGTGAATTCAGAGCAAACAATACAACTGTCTGTAAAGCTTTGCTGTTTCAAAGTAAGGAAAAAATAAATCCCAAGTATTTTGCCCATGATAAACTGCAGTTCTACAGGTTTGCAGCAGAAGTACACAAAAGTCAGTTCATGGCTTCGTCCAAAGTCACAGGGACCCCTTGTCCTATAGATGTTTCCAGATATCTAGCAATTTCCAAGGTGACCACTCCAAAACAGCTGCTCTCACACTAGGGGGGAGTTTGTGTTAGCTGTCTTGAGGTTAATTGGATTTGTCATCCCTTAAAATAAAAGATAATTGTTACCTTTTGATAAGTTTTTCCACTTTTTGTCTTTGGATACAGTAGATTGTAAAACTTGTTTAGGCTCCTATATAGATGGCAGTTTGGGTTGGGTTTCTTTGGTGGTTTTTTATGTTATTTTTTTTTGAGAATACAGTTGTCTATATTTGAGCCTAATTACCGATCATCACAATCTAGACATTTTCCTCTACGTGCTGCTGTTTTTTAGATGATGTGTCATGGCTTCTTATTTTCAATCTCTTATTTTTATTCCTGTTTGACTCTCACTTGAAATTATGTTTAATTTTGCCCATGCTCCAATAAAAATTAAAATGACACTGTCACCACCTGTCTAAGCCTGACTCAGAAGTGAGGCTTTTTCTACATTCAGATAAAATACTCATACCTAAATAATAAATTGTAAAGTCTTTCACTCCGTGATTGTCAATAGAATTTGATTCAGGTTTAAGACCATTTTTGACTGCAGTTGGAACTATTTAATACATGAATCAAGATTATATTTTACTTGGCTGTGAGAATTGAAGTTAACATGGCAAATATTTTGATCATTCTGTGTTGCATTCATTGGAATTACATTGTAATAGAAGGGTCTTTTGAACAAGATAACATTTTAATGCATCCACTTGAGTAATGAAATGGTCCAGTTACATATCTAGAGGGAATAAATTGTAATTACTTGAAGAATAGAAGAAAATTTAACTTGAGGTTAGGGCTTTGGTATTAGCCTCAAGAAGTCAAGATTCAGTCCATGTTATATTGAAAAGGTGTTCTGGTAACTCACTCTCTACTTGCCTCAGATATTTTTAAGGATAATGTAGTATTCATCAGTGTGTAAGCCTCCAAAGCTGGCCTTACAATTTTACAGGATACAAGAAGAAAACCTCTTTGTTGTTCTGTGTGTGACTCTAGGTCACACAACATAGATCTACTCATTAGCAAAACTCCCAGTCACATTACTCACAAAGCAGAAGGGTTATGAGTACCATGGATGCAGGACTATCACTGAAATAGTGGCCTGAGACCTAAGAAGAAAGTACTGGGGTCTTGAGGAACCCGTAGGCCTCACCTGAGGTTTTCTTCCATTCCATGTCCATTGGCCCAGGAACTTTATTTTTAGACAGGTGGTGGCCATCAATCTCCATCCCAGCAACATCATAGTACCAGAGCAGTGCTGGTCTCCAGCTCTGACACTGGTCCCAGCTCCTGGATGGACCCTGCTTTTTCAGGTCTGCCTTCAGTCCCAGCATGACCCTTGTGATATTATTTAAAAACTGTAGAGCCCCAATAAGGATAAATAGTTCAATAAATGGGTTGGCAAAGAGCAAACCATAAAGTTCCTGAGGCTAAAGTTTGTTTTAAAAAGCACAGCCTTAAAGCATTTGTAGACTGTGCTTATCCTGATATGAAATTTCAAGCTCAGATTCCTTCACAATTATTTTTTACCTTAATACTGCCATCCACCACGGTACATCTAATTACCTTCCATACAAAGTCAGTGGCAGAGGGAGTGTAATGAGTACTATGAAATAAGTTGATAAACACAAACCAAGGTAGAAAATTATCCAGATCCTTTTAAACCCTATTTCTGCTATTTTGTGCCCATAAATCCCATTACCTCTTTTCTCAATAAAAAACTTCATCATTTCAAAACCATCAAATTCTGTTTTAGATTTATTCAATTTCCTTTTCAGTTGTGAAAGGTCAAGAGAGCGTTGGTATTTGTATACTAGAAATTATGTTTGTGGAAATGCCTTTCCTGAAGGTCCATGTTCTGAAACAATTACTAGAGCAGGACACACCAGAAAGGTTTCTTTTCCACTGAAACCTTATCATGTGGCTGGGCTGGCTGCCTCTTGCATAATTCATGATGGGCACTCTGCTCTGCATCATTTCCTGGGGAGAGAAAGTATTGTAGTATCTAAGATATTAGTTTCATCTCTAATACAATTTCTCTTGATTTTTAATTGGTTTGGAGATAAGGCCAATATCTATGACATTGGATGCAAAAATGAGAAGTGGCCTATCCTGAAGATAAAACCAGTTTGTTACTGGTGGACTGCCTATAGGGAGGATGGGCAGCCACATCCACAAAACAAAGACCTGTTCATTTGGCCTCTAACATACTGAATTACATTCTGACTCCCACAAGTACATAAAGACAGGGTGGGAAGAGAGTACAGCAAGGTAAATGTTAGCAAGTGCATTTTTAAATGATCTACTAAGGAACACCAGATCCACAGTTTCAATTTCATTTTGAAAAGTGAAAATCTTGATGGCCAATTTATTAGCTCATATTTCTGTTAAGACATACTAATAAGCCTTTTAGCTTTCTAAATAGTAGGTCTTCCATTTTGACAAATTTTACCTTCCTTTTAGCTCACCTTTCCTAGGTTTTCTAGCATATTGGTCGTGGTGAGTGGTGGCACCAGCTGAGAAAGCCATCCTGCATGAAAATCACCCTGCCTCCATAAACATCCTTGCTTCACTAGTTTGCTTGTAAAAAAAATTACATTTTGCTTTAAAGTTTGAGGTTTAATTTTTGAAATTTACTTTTTCAACTCTGGATAATATTCTACAGCAATTTACAGGGAAAAATTATTTAAAATAATTCATACTGTTATGCAAAATATTCTGCCAGTATAACAAGTCTGTTAAACCTTTTTTTAGATAGATGGATTAAAAAATCCCACTGTTCCAGTATCACTAAGTGGCTATTGGATGTTCCAAATACACATTTTTGATGAATACTGCTTAAGCCATTGCCTCTATTTTACTATAGATTAAAAAAAAAAAAAAAATCTGCCAAGGAGAAAAAGTATAGCTACAGGCAAGAAGAGAAGAAATTCTTGTAGTGCCTGAGCCTCAGAAGAAGAAAGAACATTTGCTCAACAAAATAAAAGTCCTCTGTAGAAAAGGATGGGGCTGATTTACTGCAAATAGAAAACATAAAGGATCACTAGGATCAATGCACCCTCCTCAGCTTTCTGTTATTTTTAATGGTTTACCTAATACTATTGAGAGTTGAATGTTCAGGTGTGGATATGATACTAATACAGGAAATACAGCAAATAATGAAGAACAATGAAGCTTGACACAGAGGTTTTAAATCATTTAAATGCCTTTTTCTAAGAGACAATGTAGAGTAGCAAAGAATCCAACGAGGTAACAAATAGAATGCCACTGCAGTGTGTTACTAGGAGTTCCCAATAAATTTGGGGAGTTATTATGGAAATATTCCCCATGGCCTTCAACTCACTGTACTTCTGTATTGAAGAAGGCAAACAGAATTGCCAGGAATACAATATAAATCAGAGAAGATAGTATTATTGTATATAAAGTAGTTAGACTGCACCTAGAGCACTATAAACAACACTGAACATCACACCTAAGAAAAGACATAAGTGCCCATGAGGGTGCAATAGGGAGCAGACAGGTTTGGTCTCAAAGGCATTTGCCTGAGGAACCAGGGTGTCTTTTCAGTGTCTGAGATAAGATTTTGTGCTGATAAAGCAGAGTTTCTCCAAACTGTGAAAGGCAAGAGGCTCAAGCAAATCTGCCAAGTATGCATCAGCTAAACACAGATTGCCCAAAGCATTATGGGGATTTGGGCAAGCATCCAATGGGTTACTTTTGTCCATCTTTAGAGCTCCTAGCTGCTTCAGGAACTCCCTGCAGCAGATGGTTACTTACAATCACTGAACTGTGAAATAGTTAGGAAATTCACTCCAATGGTCAGTATTTGCTGCAGGAGGGTTGTACAGTGAAGTGCATTCTGCAATTCCCTGAGCTTGCAGTAGTCCACCAACCCAAGGTCCTTTGAAGCTTCTCAAGAGCAAATCAGTCTATTCTTCTGGGGTAAAAAATGGAAGGCTTTTGGTCTTGTGGAGATGGCCGGTAGTTCTCTACATCCAGTTTTCAACCTACTTCATAACATAACACTGACATCAGTCAGACAGGATGGCCCAAGAACTTTCCTGGAGGATTAGACTCACCTATCACAAGGGTAGATGAAGTTGACAGAAACCATGAAGAAGATAGATAGATACCAGGACTCTTAACAAGGGAAGCACAAATGTGAAGTTAAGCTTTGGAGGCATCAGAGTGCTCTCAGAAACATGCAAGACCAAAAAGTGTCAGTGACACCTATGTATTTTCAGTAGAATTGTGCAGGGTGGAGTTGCAGTTCATCAGGAGTTATTCTAGGCAGGAATAATAAAATTATGAAATGAAAACACAGGAGTTCATCCCAGCCTTCTAAGTGCTAACCTTTTTGTGTTTCAGTTGTGCAGCAGAAATACATGAAGCTGCAAGGACAACAATGCTGATGAGGAACCTTGTCATGATCAATGGCATAAACTTTGCAAAGGGGCTTAATGTCCCAAACCTGGGTCAGACCCTGAGATGCAAACCATTTCTGAACAACATCACTCCCAGAATAGGTAGCTCTGCAACACAGATAGTGGATATTTACAGTCTTCAAATTATTTCCATTTATATTGTTTTGTTTAATTCTTTGTATAGGAAGAGATGATCTTTAATTCAAATTTGAACTGTAAATCCAGTCACTGCTGTGGCCTTAAGCCAAACATTGTCATCTGTTCTGCATAACTCAAATAAGCATGTGAACTTGCCATCTACTCTTCTGAATTCCCTGTACTCACCTTGTACATCTCCAATACACAGAGAACTGCAGAGTGGCTGCCAAGGGCCATATGAAGCTTTTGGCCTTCCAGCCACCAGGACATGTTGTTCAGATGGCAGAAGAAGCCTGTCATGTGAGGAATTTACTTTTCATGGCTGACCGTGGTTGCCAAAAAAAAGATGATACTTTCAGTTTTGGATACCACCTTCTCTCCTCCACTGTATTACTACATGTGGAATTGTACCAGGGCCTGAAAAATGATGGTACAGAAAGCTCCCATTTGGCAGAGGAACATGAGAAAAATGAAAATTCAGTATGGAGAAGAGTTGCTTTGACTGTGTTAAGCAGAACTTGCAGTCATGGTGGTTATCACTAAACCAGTGATAATGACAGTTATTTGGAGCTTTTGCTATTGAACAGCAATAAAAACCACTGGGTTTTGAAAGTATCAAAATAAGTAAAAATATTGTTTTCTGAATCTTTGCTAGCTTTCATTTGCACACTGACACAGGTGAGAATGATGGCCTCTGCTGTACAGATGACATGTAATGTCTCTTTGGTAAGAGATGACTTAGTGCATACACTGTCATTTAGGGTGTGAAAGTTCTTGCACCTTGGTATATCTTGCTTAAAGGATTTTCATCTCACAGCTATGGAAGAATTACTATGCAGCAAAGAAACATTCAGACTTGTTTTAAATTAGAAATGTAGGTGCTGGCAGGAGTCCAAAGCATAGGTTAAATCATGCTGTGAGGCACTCCGTGTTGAAAAGGGCTGCTGCTGGTGCCTGATATAGCTCATTTAAAGCTGGTCTATGGTAGTTTCACAGAGCTCTGTTGGAGAAGACATCTCTCTGGGGCTAAGCTCTGACTGACTTGCACAGCAGAAGAGAGGAAAAGTTTGAAGTTTCCTCTCTGCTCTTGGGTAAGAGCAAACCCAGATTAAAGCCTTACATTCTGAGATGGTTCCTCAAAAGAATCTCAGGATCTCCAGGGAAAAGGAATGTAAAATAAAATGAGGCAGGAATGGAGAACTAGAGCTGTGGAACAAGTTGTTCACTTGCTGTTGGATTGGCTGGGTGGTGCAGATAATATGTCATGCCCCTCCATTGCTGGATCATAAATGTCTCTGCTCTCCCTGTGATGACCCTGACTGCCAGCCACATTTGGTGCTTTCACCATAGATCTCTTACTGAAGTACACTAATTGTAACTGGTGTCAGAAATAATACTGTTCTAAAAGTTAAAGGATTATATCATCTGGATACATGACCCCAAGTATTTTTGTTCAGAAGCAAAGGCTTTGGATTAGCTCTGTGACTGAATGACTGGAGATGGGAATATTGTGCTTGATTTTAGTAAAAAAGTCCAGCCCTGAAAATAATAAATAACTGTAAAAATCCAGTAAGAAGTACATGTAGAGAGGAGAACCTGATCAACACTAACCTTGGACTTATGTATTTCTGTATGATAGAAATTAATCTAAAGTAATTCAAGATCTATGTCTTAAATATAAAAAAAGACAACACTAGACAACACACAAGCAAATGTTTACTATATATCAGAAGACTGACTTACATAAATTTGTTCACAATAGGCTTACTTGACAGGCAATTTGTAACCTAATACATAAAAGTCTAATAACAATGAAAGATAAATATAGAGCTACAGTTTAATACTGTCAGGTAAAGATTAGATAACTTATAAGTTAATTGGCATTTATGTACTGGTAAAGACTGCTAAACAATTATTTCTTCTAAAAAAATATTCTTATGCTTTGAACAAAGTGCCATCACTGTTCTGTGCAGTGACAGAAGAAATTTTCAGGTTTTGAAAGATTTATTTGATCTTTGATGGTCAGAAAATTTTTACTGGAAAATTCTAGTATTTCAGAGTAATCAGATATAAACCCTCATGGGATAAACAGATCTATTATTAGTTTACAGTGTTACTTTTACCCTTAAAGCAAAATAAAATACATGGAGAAAATATAGGTGGATAGTGATAGGCAGTAACATTCTTTATATTATTACTAAGTATGGAGGAAACATCAGATAAATCACATTAAGCTGATTGTCCACATGCATTGAGCAGTTTATGATAATAATGAATGTGGTGAGATCTCAAAAAGAAACCAAGTTCCTTGCCTGCATTGACTCTCCTCTCAGGTTTGTATATATCCCTGGGTATCTGGGAGATTTTTCAGATTCTTCATCTTACTGGGATGCATTCCTGCTGCCAGACTGAGGGTAGGGAAGGAATAAAAAGTCTGTGCTGGAATGGAAGAACAAAGAACTCCTATTGATTGTGTTAGCTTAGATTTAAGGACTGAAATCAACTGCAGGGCACTACTGACACTGCCCCATATCAGAGTCAGCATGAATATGGGAGATATCAGCTCTCACTGTTCCAGTAGCCTGAAATTCCACTCATATGGCCTGAAACAGTCCACAGATGGAATATAATTCCAAAATGTGCCTGCATACAACTGCAGTAAACCAGCTTATTTGTTCATCTACAAAAGACTTTCTTTCATGAAAAGCATAGAGAAGTCAACATGTGAAAGCTAAAAGGTCACTACCACAGAACAGAGGGGAGAAAGGCTGCCAGAGCACAGGTGGGAGATGACAATGATTATCACTTTCTCCTGCCATTGCCTTGAAGAACAGATGCAGCTGTGCGCTAGAGGAATATAGCCAGGCTGATCCCAGATGACTATGTCCTTCCTGCAGTTGAGGGTGTGGGATTGTCTAGCAGTACCCATATCAACCTCATGGCCCAGAAGAAGGGTAAAATCAACAAAGGGTTGTATACAGCATGGGACATATAAGATGACTTCAGAGATCAGAATGAAGGTTATGTTATATTTCCAGTAATTTGCATTTATAAGAACATGAATTGTCCAGATATTTCAAACCTACTCACTAAACTTCAGATGGAGATCTACTAAATATGATAAATGCTTGTGGAGTTATTGCTAAAATGACTTCAGTATCTTGAGTAAAATGTTTTGGGAGCTTATTAAATTGAACTAGAACAGCTGTTTAATATATTCATGAAGGTTGTATTGATTGTGGGATGTTTGTCTTAGAATCAAATGTTCATAGCTTCAAAATGCAAGATGTTTTGAGTACTTTTAATATTTCATTAATCTTTACTCTGACTGCTTTGGAAATTTGAGTTTATGGATTGTTCTTTTAAGTTAAAAATTGTTCAAAATTTAACTTTTTGAACTGATATTCTTTTAACACCATTCGTACACTATTTTTTCTAAAATGCAATATGCAAGACCCTGGGGAAATGAAATTGATTTCATAATGGATAAGACTTCTGAAATGAACAAAATAACATCCCCTAAAGGGTACCTTAGTGACATCAGAGTGGGGATTGTATTCTAGCACTTTTATCCAAACTTATTAACATCTCACTGAACTGATCTGGTCTCTCTATAGGATTAAGGTACTTTTAAGAGTCAGAAAAGTGAATAAGAACAATAAAAGTTAGCTAGATATGTTCCTACATGAGTTATTACTGAATAAAGCTGAGAGTTTCTTAAAATTACTTAATGACATTCCCCAGATGCTGATCTTATTTCCTATATTTTTTCTTAAGCTGCTGTGTAGAGTATTGCAAGAAGCATGAGTTCTGTGTTATGGCCTGTACAGAATGCTAATTAATTGTGATGAATTGATTTTTACTTTTGTGTGGAAAAAAACCTATTCCACTTAGGGTGAAAATGTGCAGTTTTACTACTGACATTAAACAAAGGAAGGAAGAAGACGGCTGCTTTTGATATGCCAGCTTTAAAGAAACTGTACCTATATAGCAATTAGACTTCAATGACTGTACAGCTCCACTCCTTTCCCTCTTGCCCTTCCCCTGGGGACACTTAATACCCTGTAGGAAGAGAATCTTGGCTGATGTGTTACTCTTATTAAGGTGGTTTGGCAGAACTTTAAGGCTACATTTACAGCATCTTGAAATCCCACAGCACTGTCAGATCAATGTAAAGCAGAGCACTAGGAGCCACAATGCTAAAATTGCACTTCTTGTGAATAGTTTGTGGACCATTGCCCCTGTTTTTACAGAAGGGAAACTGGGATACAGAAAAGTGATTTTTGCTCTAGCTCAGGGCAGGTGCTGAAGGAAATACAGAATGGCTACCTAGGAGTTTAGTCTGCTGTTTTTTAAGTCATACTGCCTTTTCAGCAAAAGTTGAGCTCTCTTTGTTGAAGTGTTCTGTCACCCACACTGATACATAAGCAATTAAGAGTATTTAACTACCAGTATGGGGTATTTGAGAAACCAAGCATTTTTTCAAGTGAAAAAGAAAAAGGGGTTGTAGCTCTTCTACCAGTAGTGTTTATTATTTTGAGCATCTCTTTCTGTCAATTTTTCCCTAAATGAAAATGTATTGTTCTGATTAAGTATGTTATTATTGCAAGGGCCTTGGAAGAAGGAGTATCTTATTTGACATAGTCTCATTCGTGGGAAAAAATGGAGCTGCCAATGGCTGACTGGAGAAAAGACACATGTGATAACATCTATCTCTGTATCATAAACTCTGCTCTGATAAGTAGAAGCAGAATAACTGGTCTCCCTGGTTTCAGAAGTATCAGAGGGAAGAGGTGTTTGCAGGCTTGCTTTCAGATTCACCTGTTGAAGGAAGCCATGGCATAGGTCCAGAACAGGGCTATGATAATGCAGAACAACTTAGGTGGAAATCAGAGAGCTTTCAGAGCCTTATTGGATTGAGAACTTCAAATCTGAAAAGGTGAGGGGATTAAAACTCTGTGCTTATTGACTCTTGATTTGTGTAATACTTGCTCCTATAGTCAGAAAGCCAAATTAATAAAAATAATAGCAGGAGAAATGTGTGCACTTGGGAGAACATATGAGCTGGGTATAGGTTAAAAAAATAACACGATTAGTCTTCTACATGTTTTGTTTATCTGGGAATATGATTGTATCAATTCCAAAGATTAGACATAATCACCTATACCTTGTGGTTTGTACATGAACGTGTACTGATAAACAATGAATGCTTGTAATGTGTAGGGGGGAATTCCAACATGACTCTTGGATCTGTGAGTTTCTTCTCCTGAAGGATGTCATCAATATTATAAAATATATACAGATGTATATCAATATGTACAAATACACACAATTTTTCTTGTTCTTAGAGAAAGAAACAATGACTAAGGGGAAATCTCATTACAATTTTTTTGTTACTGGGAACTGCTGCTGCTGGAATGAAGTCCTTTTCTCATCAAAGCATGTTAAAAATTATTTATCCCCATGACAATCTTTATCTTGGTTGACATCAAGAGCATGCACTGCTATATTTTGGAACAGATTGTCAGCCAGTTTGAATTGTCATAACACCATGTAAGCCAATAGGTTTATAACAGTACACATCTTCTGAGAACCTTTACACATCTGCAGGATCAAAAAACTCAGGTTACTAATTACAATTTGAAAACATGCAAGATGAAATTGGAGGATGAATGGTATGAAACAGTTTGGCTCAGTGGCAAGATGAAACAGAAGAAATTGGTGATGCTGGAAAGGACCTGCAAGTAATTTCCCAATACAATAATCCAGGAAAAAAGGCCAAAGTGATTCAGAGCTTCATGTTCAGGGGTGGAATGTTTCAGAGTGGCATAGTTATATTTCTTCTTTCTATCACTGTGGTATAACCTCAACGAGCCCATTGTGTTCAATCCAGAACACAAAACTGCCAGATAGATCTTGAGGAAGTGGGGCTTGTTGTTAGTGAAAACCAAAAATGATTAGAGAGCTGAAAGCATTTTTTAACAAAATGTTAAAAGAGCAAGATATTTTAAGCAAGTGCAGGGAGACTTTGCCTGTCTGCAAACAGCAAATGTTAAGAGGGAACTAAAATGAAGAGTAGATAGGCAGGTCAAGAGCTAAAAGCAAGCCTAATGAGATATATAAACCTGAAAAGAACAAAGCACTAAAGTCTAATTCCAAGCAATTATTCAGTCCTCGAGGCTCACTGAATTCAGCTTGATATTTGTTATCTAAATACATTCATTGTTCCTCAGCAAGGCTTACCAAGCCAAACAAGAGCTGACGCATTTGTGTTTTGTCACTTGTACTTTCCCAGAGTTGTATCATGGATTGAAATGTTGAATCATGGATCAATCTAGGAACAGTTTTTGGCAGTGTAAAAGTCAAAAACAGCAGGACAGGTAGGGTGGATCAGTGATCAGCAGCTTTTTTGTTGTCATTGATGCCCCTGTTTTTTGCTGACAAGGTGTCATCCTGTTCTTGTTTTGGTAGGATGAAATGCAGGCCTTGTCTCAACAGCAAGTTGAATATGACTCTCTGTGATAGCTGATCATGACTGACATGGATTATTTTTGAGAACAGACTCTTCATGCTAAGTCCGAATCTGTGTTTGGTTACCCAGCCATGACAATGAAGCTGGATCCAATGCTCCTGAAAAGGTTCTTGTGACAAAAAATAGTTGTACGTTAAGTCTAGAATGTAACAGACAACCCTAAGGAAATAGTTATGTAGCTAGGGGTGTTAAGAAGAACTGCACATATGTCCAGAAGGAATGCAATGTTGAAAACCTGACTTAATAGAAGGTTGGTGTTAACATTCACGCCTAGTTTGCTTAAGGTTTCCTGAATGGTTTATGATGAATCCTGCATTCCAGGTACATAAGCAGGATGAGGTTTGATCTTTTAGATACTGCTCCTTACAATACTGTTAGGTTGTGGAGCACTGACACATTACACAAATGAAATATCTGTTGGCAGTGGAAGATCACTAAGCAGAATGATTTGTGACACTGATTTACTTGACTGAAAATGTTGCTTTGAGCAGTTTTCACCTATGCTGGCTGTTAAAGGTTGGTAAGGAAACAGCAAGACTTAGATACTGACTGAGGCTATTAGTATCTACTAATGGGATCAGACATCATCCTTTATCTGCAGAAAAGATGATGGGCATGTCTTTCTAGGTTCTGATTTCTACACCTTATTGATTTCTTGTCATTCATTTATAGTTTGATAACAGCTAGTCAGGGACTGTTCTGCTTTCTAACAGTAGATCTGAAGAAACTCAGAGGCAAATGGGATGACACTAGCCTCTAATTGCCGACTTTTTTTCTTTTTGTTGGCTTGCTTGTTAGTTATCTTCTGACTGGTGTTGGCTGTTATTGCTTCTCTTTAGCAAATGTTTTTGAAATACACCATGGAATTCTTTCTCTCTTTTCAGCACAGGTTTTGGTCCTGTCAGCTGCAACTCTCACCTACTGTCAAATGTTTTATTTCTTTGCTGCCAGATAAGAGGGTATAATGATGGATATTTGATTACACTATGGTGCCTCTGTCTGGATGTCTTCTCCTTTTTTAATCTTCCAAACACTTTTCCTCTGCTGTTTTTCTCCTTCCCACTTTAGCATGTGATATTGTACTGGAAATGAGGGAAAGTGGGTATATATGCACCAAGGTGTTTGTTAGTATAATTTAAGCAATAGGCTGGTATATAGTAAGTAGCCATGCTGAAAAAGCTTGTTTCCAGTAATTTTTGGTGTGTTGGTGTATGATAAACCAAATAGAAACCGTGAGATGGACGCTTAGAGTAACTGTAGGTAATGTTTCTTATACAGTCTCCTCCTCTGCCATTATATTTTGTACTTAGTCTTTAGTAGGCACTTAAAAGGTTTACAGCATCCACAATGCAAAACCTTAATCATGTGGCTTTTGCATTATAGGCTTTTCAAGAGGTCTTAAAACAACTTTATACGAGAAAGCTACAGCATACTCTCGAATGAGTTCTATGTTAAAAGAAAAAAAAAATATTTGGTATTTCATTACAGAATCCTGTGACACAAGGCTGAGTAGTGCTGTTTATGCTACCTGTGATGCAGGAAAAAAAGTTCAACCACCCTTGCTATAGACCCTTAAAAAATTGAGGTCATCTCTATTTTTAAAGTTATTTGGATTTCTATTAATGAATAAACCACTAATGCATCTCCCTCTCTTTTTCTCACCAAAACCAAATTACTCTACTGTAGTACTTCACATTCGTCATTGCATTAACAGTACAGACTTAAAGCAAACAAATGTTTTCTGGTCTGAGGTCCACACAGATCCCATTTATTTTGTGAAGCCCTGGAGGAATGCAGAGCTGAGGTCACTAAGCACACTGTAGGGCTCCTTGAGGCTGTTTTTCCTGATTTCCAAATATGGTCAAGAGTTGCCACAGGATCATCCCACAAATGTGAGTGGAAAGAATGATGTCTTTGTGTTGCAAAGGGAGAGGCAGATGGCCACAAAATAAGCCTATGATGTTAGTACCCCACAATTAACAAGTGTTTGGGAAGTTTTTGCCTATGTGGTGGGCCCTTGGGTCCTTACACAGGGGAGTAATTTGTCCTCACCATGGGAGAGCCAGTGAGGAGCTGAGTCCAGCAAAGCTCTCTGTGAATGGAAGCTCAAGTGTTCATTCTGCAGACTCTCTGCACAAGGCTGAAAATGATATTGTGAGTGAAAAATCCCTGCTCCTGCACAGGTGAAATATAAAGACAGTGCTGATAAATCATTGCCTGGTTGGGTGATTTACTGTATCATTTGCACAGGAATAGGCAATGAACCATCATGCACCAAAGTTTCAGAAAAGCAGATCACAGTAAATTGTTCTCTATAAGGATGGGACTAATATTCCCTGTGTGCTTGATTTATACACCAGTAACTGAAACTTTATTCAAGGAAATACTGATGAAAAAGGAGGAAAAAGAATTAATTCTTGGAGAGTATTATCCAAAGCATTCATGTTACAGACCTCTTCAGGGAATCGAGTGGCTTTTCACAGGGGTGATGGAAAGACTCATGCTCTAGAAAGCCTTTCTCGGGGCTTTCCAGTCTCAGTCACCTGTACTGTGTGCTGCAAAGAAAAGCTGTAACCAAAAAACTGCCTGTTCCCTATTCTGGCCCACTGCTGGAGAAACATGGGCAGCCCCTGCCTTCCTGGGATCTCATGGATTTTGAGCATAATCCCTGGCTGGGTGTCTCTCCACAGGACTCTTACTCAAAGCATTGTGTCTGTGAGCAGTTCCTCAGCAGTTAAAGATGTTGAGCTTTGGCTACTAGGAGAATCCAGCCAGTCAGCCTCAACTTCATTTAGGTCCAGACAACAGCCCTGCCAATATACAGTGTTTTTGTGGTTCTTCTCAACTTTATTTCTGTTCCTGCTGTTATATTGATAATCTGGCTTTGGATCAATAGTGAACAGACTCTGTACATATGGTGAAAAAAAAATCACTATTAGTCTAATAAATCTCATAACTGAATGAATAATCAAAATTCCGCAAATATATTCTTAGTCCAATAACAGTGATAAGGATGCTTACAGTCCATGATAATAAAAGAAAAACCTCAGATGCTCAGAACCTTTGTTAGAAAGAGCCTTTTAGTAATATCTGTCCCTTTTCTCTGGTGTCAGACTGACTTCTGAGTGCAGGATGGGGAGAGTGTGTGGGGGTATGTGTTAACAAAGCATCAGAATTCTGGTGAATGCTTCAGGAGGCATTTGATGTTTATTGCAGTGGTCCCTTCTGCCTAACTACTGGGGTCTGCTGTGTCTTATTTTCATGAAGTTTCAGTATGTGATAGGTACATGATCTCCTATACCTTTTTTGAGTCATAGATTATGTTGTAACAGTCACTAATGCAAAAGATGCAAATACCCCTTGCCGAAGAAAGTGATTGTTTCTCTTTGCAAGAGTTGGTTTACACAGAGATAATTTTGGGTGATATGCTCGGCAGAACTTATGTACAAAGTTGTGTTGTATCTGATAGAAATCCGTCAAATAAATTGCAAATAGGTACTATGGAAACCTCATTCAGAAAATTTAGTGTTTTAGTAAGAAGAATAAAACACATAAAACTAGGGTTTAGCTAGATCCATCTCACATGAATGTGGAATTGGACTGAAGGACTTTGGAAATGAAGGCAGCTTTG
The DNA here is from genome assembly GCA_025331215.1 of Actenoides lindsayi. Classification (NCBI taxonomy): domain Eukaryota; kingdom Metazoa; phylum Chordata; class Aves; order Coraciiformes; family Alcedinidae; genus Actenoides; species Actenoides lindsayi. Next base: position 46,324 of record WTSP01003662.1, on the reverse strand, counting down.
ATGAAAAGACTTGTCTGCAGACCCATCACTTAATGCTCAGCCAACAAGTTCAAGTCTTTGCATTCACTTGGAAGGCAGAGAACAAAATACACTGGACTTTAGTACCTAGTGGTCTTGGACTGTTGTTGCAACTTTGTAAAAAATATGTGTTAAGTGTATTATGCTGTTAGAAGTATATTCTGAATAATTTGAAGTGTCTGTGAAATAGAGGTTTTACTTGATGTGATGGTTTTGGCTGGGGTAGAGTTTATTTTCTTTATAGTGGCTGGTATGGGGCTGTGTTTTGGATTTGTGCTGGAGACAGTGTTGATAACTCCAGGATGTTTTAGTCATTGCTGAACAGCTTTTACATGGTGTCAAGGCCTTTTCTGCTTCTCACCCCACCACTGAGTAGGCTGCAGATGCACAAAAAGTTGGCAGGGGACTGTCAAGATTTAGGGTCAGGGCAGCCCCTTAGACCTATAACAGACACTCTCTGTTAACCCCCCTCCCTCCCCAAAGGGGAAGAGG